>CM038220.1:81316052-81427839 GCA_021442155.1 Cymbidium sinense
TCAAGCATAAAAGGGACCAAGAAGTCATTCCAATGTTCATACAAAGCTAAAGGTGAACTAAGGGAGTTATGTCATCAACATGTCCATTACATAAAGTGTAAGACTATTGACTATTTTCCATTGATCTAACATAGGATTTAAGGGCCAAGTCATCTGCTAGAATCCATTTATAACCCACGAAAGCAAAAAGTTGGGGAGAAGGTAATTTCATATAACCTGATAAATCTTCAAGACAATCCAACCTCCATCATGATCATCAAGGTACAAAGCCAGGATAGAAGGAAATACAATATACAAACCTCTGAGATGGAGTCTTCAGCAAGTCTGTTAAAGCACAAAGTATAGGGCAGAAGATGTTTTCATCTCACCAACAAGTCATCAACTCCATCAAGTCCACTAAGGCATGAAGCCACGATAGGAGGAAAATATAAATTTTAAAATTTGAGATTGAATTTTCAACAAGTTCGTCAAAGCACAAAGCATTAGGACCGTTCTCATCTCACCAACAAGTCATCAACTCCATCAAGTCCATTGAGGCACAAAGCCATGATAGGAGGAAAATATAAATTTCAAAATTTGAGATTGAATCTTCAACAAGTCCCAAAGCATGGGGAGAAGATGTTCTCATCTTGCTAACAAGTCATCAACTCCATCAAGTCCACTGAGTTACAAAGCCAAGATAAGAGGAAAATATAAATTTCAAATTTTGAGATTGAATTTTCAATAAGTCTGACACAAAGCATAAGACCGAAGACATTCTCATCTTAACAAAAAATCATAAACTCAATTAGGTCCACCAATGCACAAAACTAGGACAAGAGAATAATACAAACTTCAAACTCTCAGTAGGAAGTCTTCAACAAGTTTGAAATAATAAAACATAGAACCAAAGACATTCCAAATTCTCTCAGTTCTGCAGCTAACACTTTAGACAGGGCATCTTTATATATTTATCTAAGTCGATATCATGCTTTAAGCGGAGATCCTTAGATGGATACATATTATGACTGAAAATATATCATTTTTATCTTACAGTAAAGGAAACCAAGCTTGGTAATGTATTCTTGAACTAGTCAACAATCCCCTTGTTAGATAGAGGGCATTTTTTATGATCATGGTTGTTTAATCCTCTTCTATGAAATAGAAGGTCTTTTGGTATATATATTCAGGTTGACATCGAGCTTTATCGAGATCCGAATATATCTATAACTATTATTGTTAAAGTTGTAGGTCTTACAAGAGCCAAAAGAACCAACTACAAACATGAAAAGATAACCCTAAATATGAAATGGTTATCCCAAGATTCATCAAATTTTGAAGAAGATCAAGTTAAAGAACTCCCAATTTTGAAAGCTTCAATCAACTAAGTTGAAAAATATTAACCTCTACATCTTCAAGTCTAGTACGGATGGGTTCTAAAGGTCAAACTCAACAAGCCCATAAATGGTGAGTTGCGATGCTCTCCGCTCAACAATAAGGAAATGCCACTGAAAGAGCCCCGTTCATTAGTCCGATGACCAAACCACCATCATAGCTTATGTCAAGACTTGAGTAGGTTCTAAAGGTCGGACTTAACAAGCCCATAAATGGGAGTTCAAGCTCTCCTCACTCAACAAGCCATAAGAAAAGGTAGTGAAAGAGCCCTTTCTTAAGTACTAACATGATAGTTGTTCAATCTCAAACTAAATTCACTTAGTGATTACAAGTAGTTAGAATCCAAAGAGATCTTTCAATTGAGCAGCATCAAATCAATCTCTATATTACCTGCAAGGTGATGTTTCAATCTCTTTTCAAATGATCTGATGAAGCACAAAGCATATATTAAAGGTAATTTTCTCATCAAGTTTGCCAAACTAGAAAGCATAGGACCGAGGAAGAAATTCTATAGTTCATACAAAGCAAATGACTAAACTAAAGGGATTTCATGATTATTCAGTCCATTAGAGCACTCATTGCTGGATTAATAACTCAACATTATAGACCTAATATAAGTCGAAAGGCTAGTCATCATGCATAAGTCTATCAAAGCAACAAGTGCGATTGAAGATATACATACACTTCTAAATAAGTCAATATGGACAAATCGGATCAATCCTTCATCAAGTCCATCAAGCTTAAATCTAGGGCAAGGAATTTAAAATCTTAAAGCAAACAAACCAATTCCTCCATTAAACGATTAAGCATAAAGCTAAGGTCAAAGGAAATCTAGATCTATAATAACATAAAAGAAAGAGATCTTACAAACCCATTGAAGTAGAGAGTAGATGGTAAAAAGAGCTCTTATCCATCCGACAAGTCGATCTTGACAAATCGGTCAATCGTATCATTTAGCATGTACAAGATAAGGCATCGTACTAATGACAAATCATATATAAGCTCCATAAGCTATTGAAATTGAAGCTAAAGTGATCCAAGATCCATGACTCAAAGGGTCAATCTTTAAACAAACATGACTCACTCCATTTACAAATCATATTTGTTGGGGGGCATTTGTTGACCTGAACATAAATTACACAAGTTAAATAGAGCAAGCATGATGAATTTGATGGGCTTCAGATACAATATTGCATAAATCAAAGCTGAAATACACTAGACATCACCAAAATTGCTCAAAATAATCTCTAATCAATGAACAGACTACATCATCGCATTTAGAATATCAAAATTAATTAAAATATACATATTGCACAATCTGACAGTTGACCGATCAAGAGATCGAGCCAACAAAGTGCCTACACATATATCAAAGTTGGGAGGCTGTGATGATGCCCAAATAACCTACGTTCACAAAATTGATCATATTGTTAGAGTCAAAATCTATCAAATAAGATTATTCACACTTGATTCGGATGAGTCTACATGAGTTTCAATCAGTCAGAAGTGATGACATGCATTTTTGAACTAAAATTAACCCGATTCAATGCTCACTTGCACTAAATGACCTTCAATCATGGAACGAACTATGTTGTTGCATCCAAAATGTCAAAATTACCTATAATAGATATCTAGTTTGATTAAAGTTGTTGCACTTAAAATTTTATCAAAATTAACTCATACTTTGAGATAAATCTACTTAATTATCTTTTAATCCCATCCGATTAGCACCTTGGAACTTGCAGCTACCCATCCCCATACCTCCACCTCCCATAAAGCCAATAATAGGGAACCACATCTGTTGACCTCATTTTTAGGATGAGCTCTCAACCCCTCCATCTTAGACATAGGACTCCTCTTAGACTTTAAGAGAACCTTAGTCTTAGGACACATCTAGTAATTAGGTGGACACCACCTAGCTCTAGAGACTTAGAAGAGTTAGCCATAGGAATAGGTCATGCCTTGGGGAGTTAGGAAAATTTTCCTACCTATAGATTAGATCACATCCACTTCCTTCCTTCAAGTCAAACATCAAATCAACATCAAACTTAAATCAATTCCAGCTTAATTGATTTTCTCCAAACTCAAATCAGTACTATATGATTGAAATCCATGATTGAAACCCATAATCAAATTCCAAGTTGAAATCCCAAGTTTGAAATTTTCCTAAGTCCTTAATTCCCTCTTAAGGACTTAGCCAAAATTATCTTCAAATCAATTCAAATTCATGAGATTTTCTCATAACTCATTTATATTCTCATTTATATTCACATATATAAATGAAATATAAATTCAAATCAATCAAACCAAATCCAAAGTTCAAATTCTAATTCAAAATCCTTCTTAAGTCCTTAATTCCTCTTAAGGACTTAGCTTAAATCATGTTCAAATCAATTCAAACTCATGAGATTTTCTCATAACTCATTTATATTCTCATTTATATTCACATATATAAATAAAATATAAATTTAAATCAATCAAACTAAACTCAAAAAATCAAATCCAAACTCGAATATTTTCTAAGTCGATTAATTTCCTCTTAAGGACTTAGCTTAGATCATCATCAAATCACTTCAAATCTTTGAAATTTTCTCGTAACCCATTTATATTCTCATTTATATTCACAAATATAAATAAAATATAAATTCAAACAACCAAAACCAATTCCAAAATTCAAGTTCAAATTCAATCAAAATCTAACCTAAGCCTTTCAAGTCAAAATCTTGAACTTAGTCAAATCAACTTCAAATCAAGCCAAACTCTTGACTTTCCTTCATGACTCAAATCAATCCTTCAACCATGAATCCAAATATAAATTCAAACTTCAATCACTTAACCAAAAAATTCAATTCAAAAATCAAGCCAAAATCCATTTCACTTCACCCTTTGAACTTGAAATCATCAAATGAATCAAAACCGTTTGACTTCAAACCACTTGCAAATGGATTTATATTTCAATCATAAGTCCATATGTAAGTTCAATCAAACTCAAATCAAGCTTTAACCAAGCCATTTGACCTACTTAGACTCACTTGACCCAAAGTGACCTAAAGTGCTCTTATGAGCCAAATTCTAATCCTAACCAAATTAGATTGAACTAAGCCAATCTATGCCTCTCATCATGATCAACAATCATCATCGGATGATCAATAAATCAAATTAGGTCAAACCAAGTCAAATCTAAGGGTTGACCAAGTCAACACTTAGCCAAAATGAAACCTAACATAGCCAAAATCTACCATAGACCAAATTAATTAAAACTGTTGATCTAAGTTCATTCATGACCAATGTTTGAACTTGACCAAGTCAACATTTGAGCCTAACCTAGCTCAATTGGCCACTTGACCCAAGTTGACCCAACTTGACCTAAAAGTCAAAATGTGTCAATACTTGATCTAAGCCAAATTGATTAAAATAAATGGGTCAAGTTGATTCTAAATCACTTGTTGAACTTGACAAAGCCTCAATTGGCCAACTAGACCTAACCTAGCCCAATTGACCTTGAACGCATAACTTGACCTAAAGGGTAATGTTGAGCCAAATTTAAACTTAACAAAAAATTATTGAAAAACAAAGATACCAATCCACTTCATATGACTAACCAAACCTAAACCTACCCATGACCTAGCTCAAATAGGTCAAATGGGTCAAATTGGTCAACTTGACCCATTTGACCTAAATGAAGTCATATGAACCAAACTCAAGCCTATACCAATTTGAATCAAACGAAAGCCACCAAAACATTTCAAATGGTCATATGAACTTGAACCAACCTTAGTTTGACCCATTTTGACCAATTGGTCAACTTGACCCAAGTTGACCCATTTTGACCTAAATGGGTCAACATGAGTCAAACCATACCAAATGAACTCCAAATCCAATGAAACTTGGCTAAACCTATTTTATCAAAATACTAAACATACCCAAATTTAAAAATTAGCCAAATGACCATTTTACTCATAGGCCATAGAGTAAATTTTGGCCAATTCTATTTGGAATTTAGTCAAATATTCTTCATACCTACTTAATACTCTCCTAATAGGTCAAGTGAACACTAGGGAGGGTGGTGCACCCAACCAAATGAGTTTGGGTCAGCCCAACTTGACCCAATGGCCCGACCATGTGCATGGAAATGGCCACATGGAAATCTTCCTTACACTCAAATGGAGCACATGGGAGTTCACCACTCCACTCCCTAGCCTAAAATGAACTCAAGGACAGTCCTAACAACTCAAACAACCCACTGAATCAAGGCAATTGGATTAAAATAGAAAGCTTATGCTCATCCGATTGCCAAAGGGGGGGATATACTCCCCTTAATTCATTTGAATCTTCATAGAGCCATTGTCGATTGAGTGAGAGGGAGTCATAAGAGCCATTTCAGTGATCTAAGCTTCTGAGGGAGATCCAATTTCCATCTTCTCAATTTTTCTTAAATAAAAATAGAGGAGCTCGATTGAATTTCCAACTTTCTCCACACTCAAACTCCACTCAATTCCATCTTCAAGCTTCATCAAAGGACCAAGTCGAGTGCAACCATACTCTTTCCCAAGCTTCAAAGGCAGAGGAGGAGTGCCCTAGACCAAAGTCGAGCTAAAGCTAAGGAGGAGTTGGCCTCTAGAGGAATCCATTAAGTTTTAAGCCTCAAACTCTAAGCAATGATTTGTCCCAACCAGACGAAGCTTCTCCAAAAGAATCGAGCGCTGACGACCAACGAGGTTAGCCATTTTCTGAGCATTAAACACAAAGTAGTGTGGAGCTTTGTGAAAGAAATGTTAATCTCATAGGATCTTTACCATTAGATGTAATCTTCTATGCATGTTGATGGTGTGGGTAAAATTTGGGATCAATCTGAGCTCAATATAGCTCGAATCATCTCCTTGAATAGGGACAACCTCCATTGTTCATAAGGGAGAACAGAGACGGATCTTTGGCCATCCATCCACACATTTTGGATGGACAAGATTAAATCATATGATATATATTTATTTAATCCTCTAATCTATGGCTTTTATCTCAGCTGTCTGATCCTTGATCAAACGGCTGAGGAGAAAGCGCATAGCGCCGCCACCACGCAATGCTACAATGTGATGTTTTAAATTACCAATCAGATGGCGATGCGTGTAAAGCGCATGCCACGTCAACCACATGTGGCACCCGTGGGATTAAGGATTTAATTAGGCATTTAAATAATTCTAATTAATCACCTAAGCTTCTAAAATTCATATCTTAACATAGAAAAATTAAATAAATATGAAATAAATTGCATTAGAAAGATAATTGAACATATATTATTCTAAAATTTATTTTAATTAATTTTAAATAGTTATTTTCTTTCAATTTGGGTTTTATTAGGAATGTTAATTTGCTAATTACTCTCTAATTAATCCATTGATTAATCTCAAACTTCTTGGTTATAATTAGAGGGATAACTTCTATCTCACCTAAGTTTCTTAGGATTTACTGGTGGCTTAATTAGGAGAATTTCTAGTTCATTCCTTAATTACTCCCTTAATATAATTAAGGTTAATTAAGGTTGTAATTAGTGGTTTAACCCTCTAATTTAGTTGATTAAGGTCTATTTAAATGAATAGGAGGTTTAGAAAATAATTTTGGGGCATTTTCCTAAGCTATTCCTTAAACCCACCCCCTTTTTCTTCCTTAATCCATCCATAACTAAGGGTTAGTTCACTAATTATCTCCTAAATTAATTTCACAAAATTCTAAAACTTTCCAGAACTCAATTAATTCTTCTTGGGTAGATTCTTGGGTGTTCAGCCTAAGTATAATTAAGGAAATCAAGATTCAACTCATATGTGTGAGGGGTGCTTTGAAATTACTTAAGTTAAACCCCTTAGCTTAATTAATCATTAATCATGAGCCAAATTGCATTAGGCCTTTTCCTTCCTAGGTGCATTGCAAGTTTAAATTCCTTGTGAAGTTTTATGTCATCTCATTGGCTCATAATTATTTGATTAACTATGCTAAGGTGGTATAAGTAAGGGGTAATTAATATGCTTAATTCATGCCTTGACCTAATCAAAATATAAAATGAATCTAATCACCTATAAATTGAACAAAAATATCAAACACATGTGGGAATGGGTTAAGAACAGCAAACTCACCTCACATTTTCCAAATTAAATCAAACTTAAAATCAAATAAAAATCACTTCTAACAAACTTTGATTTGCTTTAAGCTTTCTTATTTCATAAGATTATCTTTAGAATTAATTAAGGTGAATGTGTTTACATACTTTCATTACTTTAGTTTTTTCCTAATATGCTAAATGTGTGTGCCATATGATTTCATACATTCATGCTTTTCAAAATCAATTTTAAAATGAAAATGTTTCCTTTATGTCAAATTGTATTTTGGCTAAAGTAAAAAAAATGAGTGGCTATTATCACTATTAAATCCAAATTATTTTCAAAATATATGAATCAATTATCAAAACTAAAGTGTGTTACTTATATCTTACTTATAAGCATGCATGTGAGTAAAATATAAGGATGTGCTTAGCATAGTTTTCCTTCTCCTCTCTTTTGGTATAGTTTTGAATTCATCTGAAAAGATCCTAACACTTGCCTAATTCCATCTCCTGTTCATTCCTATGCTATTACTTAAGAAGGATACTTACACTTGCACATATAAATTGCATAAACAAAAATAAATCAACTCATACAAACTTCTGCATTCTTTCTTTTCCATTCATTTCTTTTGTACACATGTTTGTATTTAAGGAAAGTGGTATATTAGTCTAGACAACCAGGGGTTGAGGATTTAAGTAGCCCTATGTAGGCCTTGCCTCACACCCCACAGTTAACAATGGCATCATACTCACTTATGCCTTTCATACATTCATATGTGCATGTGAAAATTGGATAAGAAACCCCCCTTAATGAAAATCATGCATCATAAACATTCAAATTTTCTTAAAGGAACTACATGCATCATAAAGTGTCTTAAACATTCCCATTTGGTATGTATAGATATGTTTAGGACTCATTCATATGCATGTTATACATATTGGGAAAATGAAGTGATGTATGTTTTGTGAATTTAGTTCACTTTACTTAATCTTAAAATGCCTTTCATTTTGGATAGGTTTGTTTACAATTCATCTAAACTTAGGATTAATTAAAACATAAAACATTCACTAAATAAAACTAAAACATGAATCCACTTTAGAAATTACTTAGGTTAGGGAAGGAAAGAGAAGTTCTCTTCTCTTTCTCTCTCTTTATAACTTAGTAATTAATTGTAGGATTCACTTGAACCCAATGAAAACATAAAATAAAACCAACCCAAAAAATTAAACCACTTAAATGAACCCCTCCTCTATGTTTAACATTCTTCACACCTATAAAATTCTAACTTAAAACCATAGCTAAAACACAAACCTCAAAACCATTATTAAAGTCACCACTTCTAGCTTTAGATTAGGGTGGGTGCATGGTTTGATGTTTGCTCTTATTTTGTGATATATGTTTTAGTCTAGATGTTAGGATGTATGTGCATAGAATGAATGATAGGATGATTTAGTCTAATCATCATTTTTCATAGGGGATTATGCTTAAGGGGCACTGTAATAGATAAAAATATAAATTCTTTTGCCGTGCAAGTGCTTATCCTCCTAAGCATAATCCAATAGGCCAAGTGGACTTAGTCACCCATGTGTGGGGTGATAAGTCCAATATAGATCTTGGGATTTGTGTGGTTTATTTAGCCAATCTCTATTTTGTAGGTGTTAGCTAGATTTACTCTTCCTTTTCATGTAATTTTTTACAATTAGAATTTTGGAATGATTGTTATGGGGATTAGGATGAGCATTGTTCATAAGATTACATCTTATGTACCATATGAAACCTTTGGAGCAACCACCTTCCAACCATTCAAAGAAGGAACCAAAGAAGAAGAAGAAAAGAAGAAGAAAGAAGAAAAGAAGAATGAAGAAATGAAGCTTGAAGACCCCCAAAATAATGAATTCCTTGTATTTAATTCATTTGTAATCTAGGTTGTACAAGGGTGGAGCTCACCCAATTTATTATTTGGGCTTTTTTGGTGAGACAAATTACCTCTTATTCTTTTGCATTATCTTTATAAATTGATTGATGATTTGTTTAGCTTGTGCATTAAGTGGAATCTTTTCCTAGTTTCTTCCTTGCTTTATGTATGGCTGATGTGGATTAGGCTCTTAGGGAAAAAATAAATTTTCTACTAAATTTAACAATTTAAAATTAAAATAAAAAAAGAACTCATAACCTCACCTAAAGATTATTAAAATCAAGATAAAAGAATTAGCAACCCTTATGGATGATTATTATTTTTTATAACATCATGCACAAATGCATATTATTTTCACTCTTGATTGGAGGGCTTCCACCTTTGCTAGAGAAACTTGGCTTGACCTTTGAGTGCCATGATGGAAACACTCCTCCTCCCATCTCACTGATTTTGGTCAATAATCCCATTTCTCATGCATTATACATATGAATCCTATTAGACTGAGTCAAAATGATTGTCTAAAAATGAAAATAAAGTGTAATATGATTTGCATTAGATTTAGGTCATTTGAAGCATACCTTTACGTGATCTAGTCTCTTTAGGGAGTGATTTTAAGAACTTAGTCTCTTTCTAAATAAATAATAGCCTAACTATCTTACAAAAGCATATGACTTTACATAAATTTAAAACCATAAGAGGAGTTGGCCACCCCAGGTAGTTATAAGTCCAAGCAGTCTGGTGGTTTGTCCTCTCTTGTGGAGGCAAACCAAATACTCATTTTTTTCCTTAGATTTAGGTTGTGCTTTAGCCCTCACCAAAGCTCCCTAGATTTAGGTTCTGAGGTTACTTCTCCCCTTTGTGGACCATAAACATAAATCCTCACCTCTTAGAATTTTCTTAATCTTCTGTTATGGAATCATAAGTCCTTTTCTAAATGAAAAATTCAACTCAAACAAATTAAATCAATTTCAAAAATATAAAGCCCAACCATAGGATAGTTTGAGATGCTCGCTAGGTTTTCTAGCATCGTGAGCATCTCTTACTTATCTTTATTTGGCTTTGATAATAACTCTCTCTTTGATCAATCCCATTTGATCTTACAAATAAACTAATCGATTGATAGTCTATTGAAATCTTTGGAGACAATGATCATTTGCATTAAGTATTTCTAAGGGATTTGATTCTTTAGGATGTAATTAACTATGGGGACTTGCCTTTGTAGAGAACTTAATGAACCCGATTAAAAATAAAACCTACTTTACTTTTTCATGTAAGATACATCTTTCACTGCTTTGCTCGGTAGGCCTTGGATACATGCAAATAACACAGTTCCATCTTTTTTGCACTAGTGCATCAAATTTAGAAAAGTGGAATCGAGTATTGTGTCAAAGGAGACTTGAAGCAATTCTGAATTATTGAGGTCAAAATATATGAGGACACAACCTACTATCTTCCTCCAAATCAAAAAAGTTTATTCTTGAGAGCTCGGTGAATGTTCAAAAATAAAAAAAGAAATAAAAGAAGAAGAACAAAAGAAAAGAAAAAAAAAAAAAGAGAAAATGAAAATACAAGTTAGCGAGAATCAAACAGGGAAGAGGTAGAGTCGGATGTTACATCCACCCACAATTTGTTCCTCCATATGAACAAATGGGTAGGATGACACCATATAGAGGAAGAGGTAAATTGAGGTTCTAGAGGTGGAAGACCTCCTTGCTGATGGCCAACTAGTAGGAGCTATGTTTCAGCTCACAGAAGTACCCCCGCTATCCACATAGACTTAGAGTCCAGTTTGGAGGATGAGTCTCACGTGGTTAGCACACCAACCAACCCCTCTCAGCGGGACCCTTTGAAGGTGACATTCAAGCTAGACAGTGATGAAGATCAGGCCTCCAAGCAAAGCATGAGTGTTTTTGAATCATTATTATGTAGAACAATCAATCAGTAGTTGGAAACTTTAGCTCTAACCTTACTTTCTTCCCAAAAAGTTGAAGGTTTAGTAGTTAAGGAGGCCCCCAAACTGAAGAGTTTTTGTTGGGAGAATCATCCTCAAGTTAGGAAGCGGTGTAGAACTTAAGGATGATTCACATAAAGATTTAATAGAATTACCTTTTGATTAGTACTCCCCTTGTGTTCATGATTTAGCAAAGAAGAGATTAATCCCACATTCTTGGTCTAAACATAGGTCATAGTACTTTGAAAGGCTATGGGGCAATCAAAGTAGACATCCTCAATCAAGACCGACTAGGATTCGAAGGTCCAAATACGATGACAACCATTTCTAGTCATCATAAATCATTTGATAGTTCTTCTTAAATCATGCTAACTCTTATGGGAAATATGCTTAGAAACTTTAGATGATCCAAATGAGTCTAAAAATTAGAGATGCACCACCGAGTTCAAGAAGAGATCGATCAACCATTGATGAACTTAAAGAAATCAACTTGGGAACCAAGACAATCCACGACATACATCGCTTCTCTATTGAATGAAAAGAAACCAATGATTTAGTGAAGCATTGATGAAGTTTAAGGATTGCTTTGCATGAAAAGAAATGCCCGCCTATCTGACATAGCAATATAAACTAGCTAGAACTAATGCTAACCCTATCAAGTAGGCTCCGATGCATAAGATTAGACATTGAACAAGAGGTCACTACTAAAATCAAGAAACCGATGATTTAGATTTATTAGGAAGAAAAATATCTACTGGTTGGCGGTCATCCTAGTTAAGAAAAAGAATGGCCAAATTCACATATGCCGATTTTAGGATCTAAATAAGGCATGTCGTCATAAGGATGAATTTCCACTTCTATACGAATTAATGGTGGACATCACCTCATCTCATGATTCTCCTTTATGGATGGGTCATCGCTACAACCAAATTAAAATGGCAGGATGAAAGAAACCTTTCAAACCCCGATTAGAATATATTGTTATAAGGTCATGCCTTTCAAAAAAATGCTAGTGCTACATACCAGCAGGTCATGACTCGAATCTTCGATGAACTCATTCATCATCAAGTTGAATGCTACATCGATGATCTCGTTATTAAAAGAAAAGAAAAGGAAGACCATCTCTTTGACTTGTGAGTAGTTTTTGAATGGTTAAGATAATACAACCTCAAAATGAACCCCAAGTGCATTAGAGTAGCTTCTCCTTGGGTTTGTTGTCACAGGGAATAGAAATTGATCAAAAGATCAAAGAGATATTAAATGCTCCTAAAAGCCTAACACAACTAATCATTCCAAGGGGTATTTAAGATGCTTCATATCCAACCTATCGTGAAGATGGGATGCCATGTTCAAATGGGATGACAACGCGATGCTTCAAGACATCAAGCAATATCTAATGATGCCGCCAATTCCAGCTATCCTGAAAGCCGCTCATATTATATACACATTAGATGACTTGGCTTTGTTGCTCAAACCAATGAAGAAGGAAGGAGAATACTCTATTATCTCGTCATCATCTAATCGCTGAGGCAAACTATCCACCTATTAAAAGCACCGCCTTTTAATCTTGCATCCCAAAAGTTAGACATTACATGTTTTCATAAGGTGAACTTGATTCTAGAGTCAATCCACTATAATGTCTCATGACATGGCCGACTTATCCGGATGGTGGTACGTAGGTCCATGACTTTGTCTTATTTGATATAACATTCTGCCGTAAAAGGACAAGCACTTATGGATTTCTTAGCAGTGCATCCACTCTTGATTCTCTCTTAATGATGATCTCCGATGAACAAATCATGAACTTGGTACCATGCTCACCAGGAGATGTACTTTGATGGTGTAGCTTCCTCTCAAAGAGGAGAAGAACCACAATTTACTATCCGAGAAGATATAGAATAGTTCTCTAACTCCGCATCACATATGATGAGATTCTCCAACATCAATCCATGCACCAACAATGATCTATGGGCTTTGATTATTGGTTTAAGAGTCATTACACTATATGTCTGAGTATCATCTTTGGGGATTCTCAATTAGTCATCAACCAAATCAATGGTCTTACGAGGTTCAAAGCCTAAGCTCCATTGTTATCACAAGTATACCAGGAATTGGGCCCAAATCCAGATGTTATCATCTACAAGATTCCTCGAGGAGAGAATGTAGCAAGATGAAGCCAAGCTTGCCAAAGAGTTGGCATGTCCGTAACATGAGTCCATTCCAATAAGGGTCCAAAATAATAAAGTCTTATCATTGACTGATGAGAGATTCTCTCAAGGGAGGTTGCCATTGCCAAGGATGAGGAGTTAGACTAGGAAACCATTCATGGATTATCTACATAATAGAAACTACCAAGAGAAATCACTAGCACGATCTTGTAGAGCTTTCCTATGCTCGTGGATGGCACCTTGTTTATGGTCACATCATATAGGTTATGTTGTCTGACAAACATGAAGCCATAGGATCATAGTGTGTACACTTAAAGTTTGAGCACACCAATGTCAAGATGAAAACTAAGATCAAGAGAGGATACTCCTTTGATGATCAAGACATATGGACATGTAGCTATGAGATGCCCCTAATGTTAGGTACAATGTGGTCCTACATCAACCATCATCACATCTACATTGGCCTCATATTGAAAATGCCTACATTATGGGTGAGATCCTCCTTTTCCAAAGGTCATCATTTATCTTCTGTTAGACTACTTTCCAAGCAGGCAATCCCACAGAGATCATCTCCATGTGCTCCAATTCAAACCATATCATATAGTTCATGTGCCTCATTAATTATATTGATAATGATTACATTCAAGAGCACTAAAATCAGCCTTTTACTCCATACAACATAGATTAAAGATACTTTACCATCTACTATCCATGGAATGGCTTAGTGAAGCCTTCACACTCTCATCCAAATATTAAAGAAGACACTATGACAACAAACAATAATGGCATGAATAGTTGGTTGAAGCCTTGTGGGCCGCATTACACAAAACTCCAACTCAATCTACCCCTTTCCTTAGTGGGGTTCAAGTTATTCTACCATTGAAGTCTAACTCCATCACTGATAGCCATGTGTAGTAAACACAATGACTACCCAAGTTTGGAAGAGCTCAAGGTTTAGGAGAGAGCCTCTGCATGCCAACCTTGAGTTATACAAAGCCAAGATGATTCAAACTCATAACATATTGGTCCCCCTTGAGCTTTTCAATGAGAGCTTGTTTTAGTTCTAAGGAGACCATATTGCCCTAAAAGATAGAAGACAAGTTTGAACCACTTGGGAAGGCTCTTATCCCATGTGAGCCTACCAAGGGATCTATCAACTCATAAATTATAAAGGAGACCGCACATGCTTCCAATCAAGGGCTATACTTGAAATAATTATCCATAAATTGTGAATCTCCCATGATGTATTTAGGATTTGTATTTGAGCCCATATCCTACCCCACAAACAAACACAAACTACATGATCCTCTTTGCACTATTAAGATAGGCCCAAGATATCCTATTTGAGTCTAAGTTGTGTAAGAGATTGATCCTTTCTGGTGGACTCACAATCCCTGATGCATTTCATCATTCTTCAATGTTTGATTGTATATGACAACCCAAGATCATCCTATTCCCTTTTACAACATAAATAAACATATATTGTTAATTTCTTTGGATGAGAAGCCTAGCACTATTAGTCTCTTAGTTGATACAATGCTAGTATGTCAAATCTACTTTGGAAGATGTAGTCCAATTTCTTCTTTGACCATAAACCAATAACACCTTGGTAAGAGATATTTTAATAGGAACACCTCATATTGACTTTGCGAGATAGTCCTCGTGCTTTCTTGAAACCATCATTCTCCAGTTGAGTATATTTGAGTTATCCCGCATTCTTTCCTCTTGCTACATTGAAAGATGTAAACTTAGGCATTCCCATTTCAGTCGATGCAAAATAAAGTGCCATCCAATGGGTTCCTTATTTTGGAGGATGAGTCCTCGCTTTCTTCCTTGACCATTACAAAAAAGGCACCCCTTAGGTTGGTTAGTTTTACCTAATAGTTGGTATACTATCTTTTTGGATTTGTAAACCTAAGATAGGTCTAAGATGATATTAGCTCCTTCTTAGTAGATCCATCGCACACTATCAGGGTTCATCTAAAAATAAATTAATTTTAACTATTCTTGAGTCGATATGAGTCCACAGTGACATTCACTCAAATAGTCACCCTAGGTTGGATTGGTCTTGCCATTAATGCATCACCCCAAGTGTTGATCCCTACTTTGGAAGATGTAAGTTCTATGCTTTCTTCATAGCTCATCACAGAAAGGCAACCCATAGTTGGATAGTCCTACTTTGTGGTGGTAGACTACCCTTTAGATTTGTAAATGAGACAGGTCGAGGCGACATAGCCTTCTCTATGAGTCCATCGCCCAAGGTCCACAACATAACACACCAAATTAAATTAAATCAAATCAATATAAATCAAATTAATCATCGTGACTACTCTTGAGTTAGGTAAGACCCCCGCATGCTCACTTAGTAGCCTAGGTCGATTGATCATTGTGCCATCGACATTACCCCAATGACTTATCCCTACTTTGGAAGATGTAACCTTATGCTTTCTTCAAGATCGTGCACCAAAAATGCAACCCTTAGCCAATAATCCTTGTGGTAGACTACGCCTTTAGACTTGTAAATCTAAGAAAGGTCAAGGCCGACGTAGCTCCTTCTCAATGGGTCCACCGTACGCTAATAGGGTCCACAACATAACACACTAAATTAAATTAAATCAATTCAAATCAAATCAATATAAATCAAATTAATTATATGGACTACTCTTGAGTTGAGGTAAGACCCCAACACTCACTCAAGAGTCACCTAGGTCGATTTGTTACACCATCGACATATCACCCCAACATGATCCCTACTTTGGAAGATATAAGTCCTATGCCATCTTCTACATCGCACACCTAATGAAAACCCCAGTCGATAGTCCTACCTTAGGGACTACCCTTTGGACTTATAAATCTACCTTTGAGGTCTAGGTATAGATCACTTTCGTTATTTATTGCAATCTTCTGGATGTTGTTGATCATTCCAGTAAATGTAGATATCTGTAGTGTGTCTTGTCAGTTACACCACACCTATTGGGGGTCCTTTTGTCGACCTCAATTTTAGAGTGAGCTCTTAACCTCCTCTTCTTAAACTTAGACTTCTTACTAAGAACTCCTTAGTCAAAAGATAGTTCTAGTGATTAGGTGAACACTTAACCTAAGCCTAGAGACTTAGAAGTATTAATCATAATTAGGCTATACCTGGGCTTAAGGAAATTACTATCCCATGCCTAAACCCAATCTAGATACGCTTTCAAATCAAGCCCATTCCTCAAACCAAATCTCAAATTAAAATTCAAATTCCAAATCTAATTTCAAAATTTGACTTCAACCCAAAATCAAATTCAAAATCCTAAGACCCTTCCTAAGCCATATGAACCACATTCATAAGTTTAGCCAAAATGACCTTAGATCAAATCAAACTCAATTGATCTCTTTATAAATCATTATTCCTTCATTTATATTCACAAATATAAATGAAATCCAAATTCAAAATCAACAAATCCAAACTCAATCCAAACCCTTTAAGCCAATTCTTTGGACTTAGCCAAATTCTATCAAGATCAAAACCAATGAATTTTCTGAGTCAATCATTCATTCTACCCAAATATAAATGAAACCTACAATCATCAAATCAAATCAAACCAACCCAAGTCAAACCCAGCCTTTTGACTTGAAAATTTTGAATGAGCCAAAATCCCTTAGACTCCAAATTGATAGTCGTTGAATTTTATATTTCAATCTAGGGCTCATATATAAGTTCAACTAAACCCGAATCAAACCAAAACCAAACCAATAGACCCACTTAGGTCAACTTGAGCCAACTTCCAATCCAACCCAAATTGGATTAAACCAAGCTCACCAAAACCTTCCACCATGATTGTTGATCACCCTAGAATGATCAATTGTAATCAATTGGGTCAAACCAAGTCAAGTTAGTCATTTGACCAAGTCAACTCTTAGCCCAAATAAATAAAACTAGCTAAAACTCATCCTACACCAAATTGATTGAAACCAATGATTTGAATCAACCCAAAATCAATATTTAAATATGACTTGACCACCAATTAAGCCAAACCAAGCCCAATTGGCCATTTGATCCAAATTGACCTAATTTGGCTTAAAGGACCAAATCTAGTCAAATCATGATCTAACCCAAATTGATTACAACCAATGGCTCAAGTGCATTCCAAATTGATTATTGAACTTGACCAAAGTCATAATTAAACCCAATTTGATCAATCAAACCCAATTGGTCAACTTGACACCACCTAGCCCAAATTGGCCTAAAGGGTCAATTTGGCCTAAATCCAAATTAAATCCAAATTAATTCAAACCAAAGACCACATTCATCTTCAATTAGCCAATTGAACATGAATCAACCCATAACCCAAGCTAATTTGGCCAATTTTGGTCAAATTGATCAACTTGACCCAATATGACCCATATGACCCAAATTAAGCCAAATCCCTTGAAACCAAGCCATGACCCATTGGGGCTGATGAAACCCAACCCAAACCCATTTGGAATCAGCCAAAAATCAACCCATCCCATTTAAATCCCTCATGGATCTTCCCCCACATAGGATTCCATCCAACCTCATTTAATTATCCCCCATCACATGCACTTAAATTCTCCCCAACATTTGCATTGAATAGAGCTGATCATATGGAAATAAGAGAGGACTTTGGAGAAAAAAATCCAAAGTCCTCAATCAATCCATCTTCCATCCTAACCACCCAAGCAAGATGGCAATCAATTTGGAGCCAAAAAAGTTCAAAGAAGAATGGATTTTCGGCCATTATAAAAAGAGGGGGAAATAAGGCTTTAGATCTCTTACTCGCCACCATTCAGCCCCCTAAAGCTCCCTAAAGCAAAAAAGGAACCCATCCCCCACCTCTTTGAGCCATTTTTGAGCTTAAAAACACAAATATTTATTTTTTCGATGAGGAAATGGTAAATATCATACAAGATGACATTCCGAAGGGAGGCAAGGGTTAAAGATCATTCCAAAGATTCCTCACATACCTAGGAGTTCATTTGGATCTTCACCGCCGCCAAAAACCATCCCGGTGAGGTAAATTTTGCCAAACTTTAGCTTGGATTTCTCATTTTGTGTTAATTTTCTTGCAATTTTTGGAATTTCCCTAGATAATTTTGCATTTTTACTTTTAAATCATCTCAATAAAAAATTAGATTTTTTTGGTGCTAATCGACGCAAAAATGAGTCCATTTGGACAAGTTTTCACTTAGAAAACCCTATTTTTCCCTTTAAAAGCTTGCTTTTATAGTTCACCATCTGGCGGGTTACAGCCGCCATCCAATCAAGTGGTTCACTGGATCGGACAGCTCGGATCACACGTGGATCGCACGATCCGGGCCTTCGGACTGCATGGTAAGATCTGGACCGTCTGATCGTGCCATCATGATGGCTCGGATCGCACATCCTGGCCTCTAGATCACGCGCTCATCTGATTGTCGATCATTGACACGTGAGCGAATCGGTCGCTCTCATTGACTGGTCTTTCCTCCCGATGGTCGACATCGCCGAGCATTTTTTATTTAAAAAATTAATTTAAATTACCTAAAACTTCAAAAAATGATACAAAATAAAATACTTAACCAAACATTTCAAACAAAGGTTTGTTGGATTTGTCTTTCCAAGAGAATCCAACAAAGTCAAAATTCCCAAATTTCTAAGTATTTTGAGCTTAATTTGAGTTTTAGTGAAAATAAAATTTCATTAATTAAACCAAAAATATATGTCGATTAAGTTGAAATTTTAGAGATTGAAATTAAAGTTAAAACACTACAATAGAAATTTCAAGTGAAAAGGACTTCTAGATAGGGTGAAATTAAATTTTGAAGTTTAGATTGTCCATTTTAATAAAATAAATCAAATAAAAATTCAGAAATTTAGAAAAATCTTCAAAAATGGCTTAAATCACTTCAATTGACATCTAGGACTCTTACAAAAATAATGTGATCTTCTAAATCCTAATGAACTCCAAACAAACACTTAAGAGTAGAGTTTAATCAATTAAGGAGTTAATTAAAACACAATCTAAAAATAATTTAAATATCAAATAAAAATAAAAAATGAAGTAGCACCTAAGCAATCATTAATCAAATCTCAAATCAAAAAATATCATTCTTAGAGAAAATTAAATTAAGTATGATTAAACCTATTTAAATCAATAAAATTCAATTAAATGATTAAATCTTAAATCAAACTTAAAATTCAACAAATCAAGGAAACTTTAATATGGGTTAAACTAGTATAACTAAACCTACACTAAGCATGGAGTCTTAATCATATGACACCTTAATGAATATAAATAAACCAAACTAATTAATCATTAAATAAACTAAAAATCAATTTGATTAACAAACCAAGTCAACATAATCATTTGATATTAATCAAATTAAACCAAATAAAGTTAAAGTAAACTTAATTAACATATGATTAAATCACATCCATTTGGAATAAGATAATTAATTAACCATTAAATATTTCAACCTAAGAACTAAATCAAACGTGTTAATGAAATCAAACAAACATAATAAATGAATCAAATCAAATAAAACTCTAATCATAAATAATTAAACTTAATTGAAATGAAATAAATAATTAATTCACTTAGTGGCAATGATGGGAATAACAATAATCCTTTAATCAAACAATGATGGAAATTAAGTTATTAAACTCTAATTAAACAAACCCATAATTAATCTAATGATTTAAAAATTTAATTACACTTAATCAAACTTAATTAGTCAAACATCTAATTAATGCAAACTTAATGAATTAATCCATCATCTTAATTAATCAAATTAATTTAAATAAGTTACATTAAAGCTAACTCTAAAAGCTTAAATCAAACTAATTAAATTTAACAATTAATCACACCCCTCAAGTAAGCTAATTAAGTTAATCAAATTAATCATATTAAACCTAAGCTTAATCAAACATAATCAAAATGAAATTAAATACTAATCAAAACCCAAATTAAACCTAAATCATTAAGTCATTAATTACATCATTAAGAATTAAATAAATCTTTATTTAATTTAATAATTAACTTAAACACCTTAATTAAACTAATTACCCTTAATCCAATTGAATAAACACCTAATTAATGCAAACTTAATAAATTAATCCACCATCTTAATAAATCAAATTTACTTTATAAATCATATTAAAATTAATTGAAATCAAACACTTAATTAATCTACTAATTAATTTGATCACACATCTTAAGTAAACTAATTAAAGTCAATCAAATTAATCATATTAAACTTAAATTTAATCAAACATAATTGCAATTAAATACCAATAAATTCTTAATTTAAACTTAAATCATTAAGTCATTAATTACATCATTAACCTAAACAAATATGAAATCAAATTTAAAAAAAATTAACAAATCTTTACTTAATTTAATAATTGATCACACCTCTTAAACAAGCTAATTATGTTAATCAAATTAATCATATTAAACTTAAGCTTAATTTAACATAAATTTGAACATAATCAAAATGAAATTAAATGCCAATCAAATCCTAAATAAGTCATTAATTACATCATCAACCTAAACAAATATGAAACTAAATTAAAAATTAAACAAACCCATATTTAATTTAATAATTAAGCTAAACACACTTCTTAATTAAACTAATAAACACATTGAACCTAAGCAAGCCCATAGACTAATAAAGCTAATCAAATAAATCAAATTAAATTAAATTAAATTAATAAAGACTCTCTTCAATTTAATATGCAATCAAATCAAATCTCATTCAACCAACTTAAATAAGATAAACTAATTAACTATCCAATGTATGAAATCAAAATGCAAACCAAACTTTGATAAACATGACAAATGGATGAGATTAAAAATAAAATCCTAATTACAAGGAATCAAACTCAATTAAAATCAAAATAAAAATCTCAATTAATCTAATATGATCAAACTACAAATGAATGAACCATAATCAAATCAAATAAACATAAGTTAAGTCACATAACTATAATCAAAGAAAAGAATTAGATATTAATTTAAAAGGATATTGAATTATCAAGATTTAATTAAACCAAAACATTTAATCTAAAATAAATCATGAATTTAAACAAACTTAAACTTCATTAGAGATCAAGGATATTGAATTATCAAGATTTAATTAAATTAAAACATCTAATCTAAAATTAATTAATCAAAAACACATGAATTTAAACAAACTTAAACTTCATTAGATATTAAGGATATTGAAATTATCAAGATGTAATTAAATCAACACATTTAAAAAAAATCAAATTCTAAATTCTAAATCAAATCAAATAAATCAAATCAAATGAATTATACAAATTCAAATGGACTGATTAAGATACATAAGGACCGCTAGACTCTTTAGAGTTAGGATGTAGAATAGGATGAGTTCACTACAAATGAAATTCATTCTACTCTTCATTCTTGAAAACTTAAACATCACTCTAACCAAATAAAAGTGAAATAAAATAAAAAAATAAATTATTAAATCATTTAAATTGAAATCACCAGGTAAAATTTAAACAAAATTTAAACTCTAAATTAAAACTTAAACTAAAGAAGTCTAGTAAAGTCTTGCCACAGAAGCGTTAAGCACACACATTAAAAATGTATGATGTTGTATTTTATTTTGTGATGTAATATTTTAGACTGGATGTTAGGGTGTATGTTCATACTGATGTTAGTCGTTATTTTAATCATATTTTCTACAAAGGGTTATGCTTAAGGGGATTGTAATAAAATATAAATGCTTTGTTGTGCAGTTGTTTAGCCCCTAAGCAACCCATGTTAGGATGGGCTTGGTTACCATGTGTGGGTGCTAAGTCCAAATTATTCATATAACCGGTTTGTATGGTGTATTTAGCTAACATTTATTTTGCAAGTGTAGCTAGATTTATTTTTCTATTTTAATGTAATTTTGCATTAGGAATTAGGATTAGTGTTATGGGGATTAGGATGGTGTGGCTAGAAGGCTTAGTGGGTGCCTGTGATGCCTTTGGAGCAAATCAAATCAAAAGAAAGAGAAGGAAGAAATGAAGAAAAGAAGACCCCCATAAGACGTATTTTTTTTTTGTAATCTAGGTTGTATAAGGGTGAAGCTCAGCTACCCATTTTTTTTCTCTTTTCGGGGTGTACGGAGAAACTCGATCACACTGACCTTTTATTCTTTTATGGTAGTCTATAAAATTGTTTGATGTTGTGTTTAGATTGCACAGTAGAATGACATGCTTTTCATAGTTTCTTTATGACTGATGCTTGAATGTGTGGCCTGGATGTGATAGGATCTTAGGATGAAATTAATTTTTCTACCCCAATTAACAACTCATAATTAAAAATTTAAAATAACTAATAGCCTCACCATAAAGCCTACAAATTAAATCAAGATAATAAAATTTATAGCAACCTCTTAGCTGGATGAATGAATGTGTAATATCATGCATGTCATATTCTTCCACTCTTGTTAAGAGGGGGCTTTTATCTTTGCCAAGGAATGAAGGCTTAATTTGTGAGAGCCTTTGATGGATGAACACCCCTTTCTCTATTGATTTGGCCCATAATCAAGTTCTCATGCATTTAGGCATACAAAATTCCATATGTCAAAATAAAAAAGTCCAAAAGAATTGAATAAATTTAATAAAATTTACGTTAGATTAAGTCATGGATTCATACAAATCATGCTCTAGTCTCTTAGGGAGTTAGTTTAAGGACTTAGTTTTGTCTCTAAATAAATTACAGTCTTTCCATCTTGCAAAGCATAAGACTTGCCTACATGAATTTAAAGTGTAGGAAGAGTTTGTTGGCTGCCACTCCAGGCAGTAATAAGTCCAGCAATCGGGTGGTTTATTCTCTCTTATGGAGATACACCATATACCCATTTTCACCTTAGATTTAGGTCATGCTTTCATCCTCGCAAAAGCTTCCTAGATTTAGGATCTAAGGTTGTTGTTTCCCTTTGGCTACAAGCATAAATCCTCACCTCTTAGGCATTTTCATAGTCTTATGTTGTGGAATTATAAGCCCTAGCAATCAAATAAAATGTCAACTCAAATAATTAACTTTCTTCAATTTCAAAAATATAAAACCCAACTATAGGGTAGATTGGAATGCTCACTAGGCTTCCTAGTATCATGAGCATTTCTACTTTCTCCCTTTGGATTCCAAAAATAAGTCTTCTCCTTGATCTATCTCATTTGATTTTCTAAAATAGGCAATCGCTTGATAGTCTTAACCTTGAAATCTTTGGAGACCCTAATTGTCTACTTTAATCGAGAGTATTCTTAAGGAATTCACATTCCTTAGGATGTAATTAACTATGGGGGCATGCCTCCATAGGGAACTTAAAGAATGTGCCTTAAAATAAATCCTACTTTACTTTTTCATGTAAAGTAAGGGAAAGATCTCTGGTATATTCGAAGACCCATCTTGCCTTAGAGTCATTATTAGGTGATTAGGTCCATTATAGGGTGGTGATTTCTATCTTTGAGATAGTGCATCATTCCTTAATGTCATACTCGATCACTTCAATAAGTACCCCTAAGATTTGCGTGGTGTCCCATATCTCAAAAATAAACACCACATAAGGACTATCAATCGATTGGTTTATGTTTTTGAAGATGAAATGGGATTGATCAAAAAGGGAGTTATTATCGAAGCCAAAATGGAAGATAAGTAGGAAATGCTCACGATGCTAGGAAACCTAGCGAGCATCTCAAACTTTCAAATTGGGCTTTTCATTTTTGGAAATTGATTTAATTTGTTTGAGTTGCATTTTCATTAGAATTTTAGGACTTAATATTCCTTAACACAAGATTAAAGAAATGCCTAAGAGGTGAGGAATTATGCTTATGACCCACAAAGGGGAGAAGTAACCATAGAAGCTAAATATAGGTAGCTTTGGTGAGGGCTGGAAGCACAACCTAAATCTAAGGCAAAAAATGGGAAATTGGTTTGCCTCCATATGAGAGGAGAAACCACCCGATAGCTTGAACTTACAACAACCCGAGGGTGGTCCCCAACTGACTCCTCCTACGATTTTAAATACTTGTAAGCAAGTCTTTATGCTTATGCAAGATAGCTAGACTATTATTATTTAGAAAGAGACTATGCCCTTAAACTCACTCCCTAAAGAGACTAGATCAGGTAAAGGGACATGCTTCAATTGACCTAAATCTAATTCATCTCAAATTTAATTTTATTTCCATTTTGATAATTATTTTGACAGGCTAATAGAATTTTTATGACTAATGCATGAGAAATTAGATTATTGGCCAAAATCAACGAGATGATAGAGGTGAGTTTCCACCACGGGTTAAAGGTCAAGTTTCGACAAAGGTGGAAGCCCTCCAATCAAGAGTGAAATAAGATGCATTTGTGCATGATATTATAAAGAAATGCTCATCCAGCTATGAGTTTACTAATTCTTTTATCTTGATATTAATCCTAATCTTTAGGTGAGGTTATGAATTATTTAATTTTATTTTGAGTTGTTAAGTTGGGTAAAAGATTTAATTTTTCCTAAAGAGCCTAATCCACATCTAGGTCATTCATAAAGCAAAGAAGAAACTAGGAAAAGCATGTCACTTAATGCAAAAGCTAAACAAATCATCAAACAATTTATATATCTAATCACAAAAAGATAAATGGCCGTTTTATGCCGCACCACCGCAAACCCAAAATATCAAATATGGGTGACGAGCTCTACCCTTATATACAACTGGATTACAAATGAATTGAATTACAATTTAAGCAAAGGAATTCATTGATATGGGGGTCTTCAAGCTTTATTCTTCTTTATTCTTTCTTCTTTCTTTCTTATTCTTCTTTCTTCTTCTTCTTTTGGTTTCTCCTTTCGATGGTTGGAAGGTGGATGCTCCAAGGATTTACATGGTGCATAAGATGGGATCTTATGACCAATGCTCATTATAATCCCCATAACAAATCATTCCAAAATCCTAAATATACAAATTTTTACATGAAAAGGAAAAGGTAAATCTAACTAACACCTACAAAATAAAGGTTAGTTAAATCACACAATACAAATCCCAAGCATGTATATTGGACTTATCACCCCACACATGGGTGACTAAGTTCACCTAGCCTATGGATTATGCTTAGGGGTATAAGCACCTACAAGCAAGAAGCATTTATATTTTTATTTATAATATCACCCCTTAAGCACAATCCTTTGCAAAAAAGAATAGTTAGACTAAGCACGTCCTACCATTCATTCTACGAACATACACCCTAACATTCAATCTAAAACATTCATCAAAAAACAAAACATAACATCAAACCATACACTGACCTAACCTAAAGCTAGAAGTGGTGACTTAGGCTAATGTGCGTGCTTTGAAGGTTTGTGTGGTATGCTTAGCTTATGACTTTAGGTTCAAGTTTTCTAAGTGTGAAGGACATGTTCAACTTAGAGGAGGGTTTCATTTAAGTTGTTTAAATATTTTGGTTTGGTTTTATTTCATGTTTTAATTTGGTTTGAGTGAAACTTACAATTAATTACTAAGTTATAAAGAGAGGAAAGAGAAGAGAACTTCTCTTCCTTCCCTAATCCTTAAGTAATTTCAAAGGTAGGTTCATGTTTTAGTTTCATTTAGTTGAATATTTTGATTACATCTTTTAATCAATCCTAAGTTTAGACAAACTCTAAACAAACCTATTCAAAAAGAAAGGCATTTTAAGATTAAATAAAATGAATCAAAATTCACATAATACACATTACTTCAATTCTTTCTCAACATATATAACATGCATATGGATGGATCCTAAGCATATCTATATATGCAAATGAGAGTTAACACACTTTATGATGCATGCTAAGTAATTCATTTAAGAAAATTTAGAAGTTGAATATGCATGATTTTGTTAAGTAGAAAAGGTTTTCCTTATCCAAAATTTTACATACATACATGAAAGTAAGAAAGGCATAAGTGAGTACAATGCCATTGTTAACGAGGTGTAAGGTACAAGACCTAGAACCTCGTGGTTGTCCGACTAATATATCACTTTCCTTAAGTACAAACATGTATATAAAAGAAATGAAAAGGGGGAAGGAATATGCAAAAGTTATTTAATGGATTCCTTTTGTTTATGCAATTTATTCATGCAAGTATAGGCAATCCTTCTTAGATGATGGCATAGAGATGAATAGGGTATGAGATTAAGTAAGTGTTGGGTTCTTTCCAAATGAACCTTACATCTTACTAACTCCTATTCAAAACTATGCTAACATGAGGAAGAAATAGAGCCTATGCTAAACATGCTTTTATAATCCATCACATGGAAGCTTATAATTAAAATATGAATAACACACTTTCAGATTTGATATTTAATTTCTGAGTTTTGACAATATTTTGGATTTAGTTGTGATAATAGCCACTCATATTTTACTTTAGCCAACACATGCACATTTGACATAAAGTAAACAATTTTTATTTTAAAAATTTGAAACATGAAATTATGAATGCATGAATCATATGGCATATAACTTAACATGTTGGGAAAGATCCAGAGTACTGAAAGCATATGAACAAACTCACTTTACTTAAATCCTAAAGACATTCTTAAAGAAGAAGAAAATTTAGAATAAATCAAAGTGAATTTCAAAATGATTTTTGTTTAGTTTGAAGTATGATTTAATTTTGAAAAGGTGAGATGAGTTTGATATTCCTAACCTATTCCCACATGTATTTTGAATTTTTTTTAATTTTTAGATAATTAAATCCATTTTAAGCATTGATTAGGTTAAGGTATGCATTAAGTGGCTTAATTAACTCATACCTACAACACCTTAAAAAAATTAACTAAGTAATTATGAGCCAATGAGATGACATAAAACCCACAAGTAATTTAAATTTGCAATGCCCCTAATAATGAAAAGGCCTAAGGAAATTTGGCTATTAAAAGTTAATTAAGCTAAGGGGTTTAGCTTAAGTACTTTTAAAACACCCCTTCACACTTATGAAAGGGGTTTTAATTTCCTTAATTAGACTTAAGTTATTAAACATCTAAACATCTACCTAAGATAGATTAATTAAGTTCGGAACTTTTAGAATTTTGAAAATTGTTTAAGGGGTGATTAATGAGTTAACCTTAATTAAGAGGGGATTAAGGAGAGAAAAGGGGTTTAGGGAATAGCTTAGGGGAAATGCCCCAAAATTATTCCATAAAAGCCCTACCCACTCAATTTGACCCTAATCAAACTTAATCATAAGATAAATCCACTAATCACACCTTAATTAGCCTTAATTACATGAAAGGGGTAATTAGGGAATGAAATAGAAATTTTCCCAGTTAAGCCCTCAGTAAATCTCAAGGAAATTAGGGGAGTGACAGGTCATCCCCTAAAATGAATCCTAAAAGTTTGAGATCAATTGATGACCTAATTAAAGAATAATTAGCTAATTAAGATTCCTAAATAAACCCAAATTGAAAATGGGGAATTTAGAATCCATTAAAAATATTTTTGGGAATATTCTAGATGAAATTATCTTTCCATAGCATTTCTCCTTATATTTTTCTAAATTTTCTAAGATGGGTTATGAATTTTAGAAGTTATAGGGATTAATTAGGAATTAATTAGGTAAACAACTAATCCCCACTTAATCTCAGCTCATGGCGCGACGCATGGTGGCAGCGGTCAGCGCACTTTACACGCATCCTGCCATGAGCCACCCACTTAAATGTCATATATCAAGAAGGTGTTGGCGCGCTTATATCCTTGGTCATTCGATCAAAGATCAGACAGTTAAGGATTCACCCGCGGTTTAAAACAGATAAAAGATTTCTAAAACGTGCCAAATAATCTTAGATGTCCATCTAAAATGTGCGAATGGACAACTGAGATGAGCCAAGTTCTTCCATGAGGATTAATGGAGACCGTCCATGATCCAAGGGGAGATCTGAGCTCGATCTAGCATGGAATCATACAAGACTCAACCCACACCATCTAGGCATCATTACCAACCTTTCCAACAGTTGATTTCTCATGCAATGAAAATTCCTTTCAAAAAGGACTAACACCTATCAGCTAAGTGGTCAAAAAAATTACATACCTCAGGTGATCACATTGAGGTAGCTTTGTCCTAGTGGAGACGAAGCCTGAAAGTTTCAAGCCTTGGGCTTGAGTAGATCTTCCTATGGACCAACAACACTTGATCTCACTTGTGGCTTTGATCCAATTGAGGCTCTTTTTATTGTGGGAACTCAAATGGATTCTTGGGCAAGTTTGAATTGGTCTTTAGAAGGAGTGTGTAGAAGGAATTGGATTAAGATCAAGTGTAGAGGAAGTTGGAAATTGGATTGAGCTCCCCTATTTTGCACTATGCAAAATTGAGAATTAGGGAAATCAAATCCTCTCTAGAGACCTTGGGAATGCTCTGAGGTGATTGTTAAGGGTTCCTAGGCTTCAATCGAGTGTGAGTGTAGTGAATTTTCTTTGAATTAGGGGGAGTATATCTAACCCTATGGCAATCACACGGATGACCTATTAGTTGCCATTTTGATCAAATTGACCATATGGAGTGAGCTATTTAGCCTATTAGATCATTGCACATGGTCAGTTTAATCCCTTGAGTGGAATGCCAACCTCCCATGTGCATCAAATTGAGCTTAGGAGGGAGTTTGAAAATTGAATTTTAGGCTATATGGTCGGGTTTGGTCTATGGGTCAAATGGGTTGACCCAAACCCATTGGTTGGGTGCACCACTCATCACTAAGTCCCTTGAGCTTTTAGGAAAGCCTCACGTGATTGTGAAGAGGGTATGACCAAAATACCCATGGGTTAGGCCAAAGTTTGTTCTATGGACTAGGGGTAAAATAGTCATTTTTCTATTTTTTCACCTTGGGTATGTTTGGTATTTGGGAAAATAGGTTTGGCCAAGTTTCATTGGATTTGAAATCCATTGATGGGGTTTGGCTCATGTTGACCCATTTAGGTCAAAATGGGTCAACTTGGGTCAAGTTGACCAATTGGTCAAATTGGGTCAAACCAAGGGATGGGTAAAGTTCATATGTCCATTTGAAATGTTTTGGTGCCTTTAGGTTGGTTCAATTTGGTATATATTTGATTTTGGCTCATATGACTCATTTAGGTCAAATGGGTCAAGTTGACCTATTTGACCCATTTGACCTATTTAGGTAGGTCAAGGGTAGGTTTAGGTTAGGTTAGTCATATGGAGTGGATTGGTATCATTATTTTCACTCAATTTGGGTTAAGTTCAATTTTGGCTTAACATGACCCCTTTAGGTCATGTTGGGTCCAAGGTCAATTGGGCTAGGTTGGGTCTAGTTGGCCAATTGAGGCTTTGGTCAAGTTCCACAAGTGATTTGGGATGGTCTTGACCCATTGGTTTCAATCAATTTGGCTTAGATCATGTTTTAACACATTTTGGTCCTTTAGGTCAAATTGGGTCAACTTGGGTCAAGTGGGCCAATTGGGCTCAAGTAGGCTTAAATTTTGGCTTGGTCAAGTTCAAACATAGGTTATGAGGGAACTTAGATCAATGGTTTCAGTCAATTTGGCTTATGGTGGAATTTGACTATGTTAGGTTTCATTTTAGGTTAAGTGTTGACTTGGTCAAGCCTTAGGTTTGACTTGGTTTGACCCAATTTGATTGATTAATCATTCCATGATGATCATGATGAGCAGAATATATGAGTTTGGTTCAATCCAATTTGGTTAGGATCAAAAGTTGGCTCATAAGGGTACTTTAGGTCACTTTAGGTCAAGTGAGCCTAAGTGGGTTAAATGGCTTAGTCAAAGCTTGATTTGAAGTTGATTGATCTTGTATATGGACTCATGATTGAAATATAAATCCATTTACAAGTGGTTTGAAGTCAAATGGATTTTGATCCATTTGAAAATTTCATATTCAAAGGAAGAATATGAAGGGTCTTGGGTTTGATTTTGATTTGAGTTTTGATCGAATGATTGAGGTTTGGATTTATATATCAGCTCATGATTGTAGAGTTGATTGAACCTTGAGAGAAAATCAAGAGGTTGGCTTGATTTCAGAGTGATTTGGCTAAGTTCAAGATTTTGGCTTGAAAGGCTTAGATTTGATTTTGAATTGATTTCAGTTTGATTTTTGGAATTGGTTTTGATTGATTTATATTTATATTTCATTTATATATGTGAATATAAATGAGAATATAAATTGATCATGAGAAAATTTCAAGAATTTGAAGGAGTTTAATCATGATTTGGGATAAATCCATTAAAGAGAATTTAAAGGATTTAAGAGAATTTTAATTTAAAATTTAATTTTGGATTGATTTGATTGATTTATATTTATATTTTATTTATATATGAGAACATAAATGAGAATATAAATTGATTTTGAGAAAATCCCATGAGTTTGAAATGGTTTGATCAAAGTTTAGGTTAAATCCATTGATGGAAAATTAAGGGATTCAAGGGAATTTCAAGCATTTTAAATTTGGAATTTAATTTTTTCCTTTGATTGGATTGATTTATATTTATATTTCATTTATATATGAGCATATAAATGAGGATATAAATAAGTTTTGTGAAAATACCAAGGATTTGAAGTGATTTGGTCAAGGTTTAGAGTTGATTTTGGCTAAGTCCTTTAATGGAAAATTAAAGGGGCTTAAGAAAATTTTCATGAATTGATTTGGAATTTTGAATTTGATTTGATGGGTTTGAATTTATATTTCATTTATAAATGACAATATAAATGAGAATATAAATGTATTATGAGAAAATCTCAAAGCTTTGAATAAGTTTGAATCATGATTTTGGCTAAGTCCTTAAGAAAGGATTAAGGACATAGGAAATTTGAACTTGGGAATTTTGATAATTTTGATCATGAGTTTCAATCATAGATTTCAATCATGGGTTTCAATCATGGAATTGAGTCATGGAATTGAATTGAGTTTAGAGAAAATCAAATAGAATTGATTTGGAGTTTGACTTGAAAGAAGGAAAGTGAGGAATGGTTTAAGCTAAAGGGTAGGAGATTTTCCTAACACCCCTAAGGCATGACCTTTTCCTATGGCTAACTCTTCTAAGTCTTCTAGGGCTAGGTGAGAGTGTCCACCTAATCACTAGATGTGTCTTAAGACTAAGGAACCCTTAAAGTCTAAGAGAAGTCCTATGCCTAAGATGGAGGGGTTGAGGATCATTCTAAAAATGAGGTAACAACATCCTTCATTTAAAGTGTGCTAAAAGAAATATGTTGCATGTGTAGTTATACCTAGAATTAAGTCATATGCATGGCCTCATTTTTAGAATGAGCTCTCAACCCTCCATCTTAGACACATGACTCCGACAAGAGAGTTCCTTAGTCTTAAGACACTTCTAGTGATTAGGTGAACACTTAACCTAACCCTAGAGACCTAGAAGAGTTAGCGTTATGAATATGTTTTGCCTTGGGGGTGTTAGGAAAACTTGCCTACCCTATAGCTTGAACCAAATCCTTACTCTTTTCTTTCAAGTCAAACCTCAAATCATAATCAAATCCAAATCCAAATCAACCTCAAACTCAAATCAACTTCAATTCCAAAACAAACCTTAAATCAATTCCAGTGGATTTTTCTCAAATCATGAACCTAATAATTGAAACCCATGATTGAATTCCAAATTCAAAAATCTTTCCTAAGTCACTTTGATTTCATCTTATGGACTTAGCCCAAATCAAATCCAAATCAACTCAAAGTCAAAATATTTGTCACAACCATTTATATTCTCATTTATATTCACAAATATAAATGAAATATAAATTCAAATAACCAAAACTAAATTCAAAAAATCAAATCCAAATCTAACCTAATTCCAACCTAAACTCTTTAACATAAACCCTTGAACTCCTTCAAATCAAATTGAAATCAATTCAAATTCAAGAAAGTTTTCATAACCCATTTATATTCTTATTTATATTCACAAATAAAATGAAATATAAATTCAAATAGCCAAAAAAACTAAATTAAAACTCAAACCCAACTCAAGCCCTTGTTCATCCTTTGAACTTGAAAATTGTCAAATGAATCAAAACCCATTTGACTCCAAATCACTTGCAAATGGATTTATATATTAATGATAAGTCCATATGTGAGTTCAACCAAACTTGAATCAAGCCTTTGTCAATTGACCCACTTAGGCTCACTTGACCCAAAGTGACCTAAACACCCTTTTGAACCAAATTCTAATCCTACCTAAATTGGATTGAACTAAGCCCACCTAAGCCTCACATTGTGAGCAACAATCATCATGAGATGATCAATCACTCAAATTGGGTCAAACCAAGTCAATACTTAGCCAAAATGAAACCCAAACTACCATATGCCAAAATTGATAGAAACCATTGACCAAAACCAATTCATGATCAGTGCTTGAACATGACCAAGTAATCATTTGAGCTTAACCTAGACCAATTGACCACTTAGCCCAAATTGACCCAACATGACCTAAAAAGTCAAAATATGTCAAATCTTGATCTAAGCCAAATTGATTGCAACCAATGGGTCAAATTCATTCTAAACCAATTATTGAACTTGACCAAAGCCTTAATTGGCTAACACCCAACCCAGCCCAATTGATCATGAACCCAACTTGACCTAAAAGGTCAAATTGACTTGAAACTTAACCAAACCAAAATTGATTGAAACCAAAGCTTGCAAAATATTTCAAATGACCAATCAAACCTAAACCAACTCATGACTGAACCCAACTGGTCAAATGGCTCAAATTGGTCAACTTGACCCATTTGACCTAAATGAAATCAAATGAACAAAATAAAATATAAACCAAATTGACCCAAACCAATGATGCCAACACTTTTCAAATGATCATATGAACTTGACCCAACCCTTGGTTTGATCCAATTTGACCAATTGGTCAACTTGACCCAAGTTGATTTGACCTAAATGGGTCAACATGAGAGAAATGATATCAAATTAACACCAAATTCTTTGAAAATTGGCACAACCCAATTTCAAACTATTCTAAATCTACTTAAATTGAAATCAAAGATAAATGACCATTTTACCCCTAGGTCAAAGGGTAACGTATGGCCAATTCCACTTGGAATTTGGTCAAATCCTTTTCATGGCCACTTGGCACCCTCTTAGTGGACTAAGTGGACATTAATGAGTGTGGTGCATATGACCCAATGGGTTTGGGTCAGCCAAACCCAACCCAAGGCCAAAATCAGCCACCTAATTCTCCACATGGAGTCACTCCTCCACTCAAATGAGCACATGGAAACTTCACACTCCACTCCTGTGAAAACTAAACCATGTGGAGCTTAAAATGGCCTAACCAACCCACTCATTGTGATCAATTTGATCAAAATGGAAGAGACAAGCTTGGTTGTCGATCCTTGTAAAGAGATATACTCCCCTAATTCCACTTCATCATCTCTTGCATTCAATTGAGTGATAGGAACTCAGAGGAAGCATTGTCAAGCTCTCCCAAAGTTTCCAAAGCTCATTTAAATTCTCCATTTTCAGATTTCTTCAAAGCTAAAATAGGGGAGCTCATTGGAAATTCCACCTCAATTCACCCAAACTCCAATTGGTCTTGAAAGCACGAGGACCAAATCAAGCTTACCCAAGGTGTTTCCTAAGTGTTCAAGCCAAGGGAAGAGAGTCTAGACCAATGCTGCAAGAATTTGAAGCTCATCTTGGCCAATAGAAGGACCCACTTGATCTCAAGCTTTTAAACCTTCAAGGCTTCTCCACTAGACAAGCTACTCGATGATGGGAGCATCAGTGATAGCCTCCAGCGAGGTATGAATCTAAACCGAGCTTAGGCTCAATTTTCTTTGGTATTTTGTGAAGGAAAGTATAATCTCAAGTGAAATTGACCATTGGATCTTCTCCTTCTTTCTTCTTGATGGTGTGGGTTTGATCTTTGCTCAATCCAAGCTCACGTGAGCTCGGATCAAGCCCCAAGGCATGGACGATCGCCACCTCCCGTAGGCGAGGGCAGGGATGAATCATGGATCATCCATCCCGCATATTTTGAATGGATGATCCTGATTAATATATGTTAGATCTACTGATTAACCTTTTAGAGAATGCGAGTTTAATCCAAACCTTTCAATTTTTAATCGGACGGTCCAAGGGAAAGCGCCAGTGTCTGACCATGATTTGACAACTTAAATAACCAATCGGACCACGTGGAAAGTGTCTGCCGCATTAGTGGTCCACGTGGCACCGACGGGATTAGTTATATAATTAAGGATTTAATGACCTCTTAATTATAGAAACTTCAAATATTCATAACTAAATGTTGAAAAATCCAAAAAAAATATAAACTCAACTTTATTTGAAAGATAATTCAAAGGGAATAATATAAAATTAATTGATTTTGAATGATATTTTCTTAAGTTTTATTAGGGATGTAATTATGTTAATTACTCAATTATTCAATAATTTATTCCAAACTCCTTAGGGTTAATTAGTGGGATGACACCTCTCATGATTTTATTGAAATTTATTATTGGACTAATTTATTTTCATCATCTAATCACTCTCTTAATCAATTAAATGATTAATTAACTAATTAAATGATGATAGATTCATTAATTAAATTTGTTAATCATCTTGAAATAGTGGATAGACTTAGGGAATGAGATTAGGATGCATTTTCCAAAATATTTTCCCTAAGTCTATTTCATTTGAATGAAAACTTAATTAATTTACAAATTGATTAATGATTTAATCATTTCATTAAATAGCTTAATTAAACAAATTCAAAATAAATTTAATCCAAAAACTTAATCTTAATCAATTTTCTTGGGTAGATGCTAGGTGTTCAATAATCTAAGTAAACTTAAGGAAATCAAATCCAACCTACATGTTATGAAAGTACTGAAACACTTAAATTAAATAATTAATTAATAATATCTTATGAGGCATTACCGATTTAAATTCAATGATTTTATATCAATAGCATTACTCACAATTATTTTGAATAATTATGTTAAGGAGGTGTAAGTAATACTTAATTTACACCTTAACATAAACAAAATATAAAATCAATCTAATGGTTCTAAAAATTAAACTAAAATAACACACATATGTGGGAGATGGGTTAGGACCAAAAATCTTTCACATTTTCTAAATTCAAATCAAACTCAAAATAAAACTAAAATTTCTTTAACAATTTGATTCACTTTAAATGATCTTATTCCATAGGATTATCTTTAGAAATTAAGTAAGGTGAATGAAATTACATGCTTGCATCACTTTATTTCTTTCCTAACATGCTAAATGTGTATGTCATATGAAAATCATGCATTCATGTCTTTTGAAAAATCAAATTAAAATGAAATGTTTCCTTTATGTCAAATTGCATATTTTGGCTAAAGTAAGAATATGAATGGCTATTATCACTACTAAATCCAAAAATTATTTTCCAAACTTAGAAATAAAATATTACAAATGAAAGGTATGTTTATAATTACCTATAAGTTTGCATGTGAGTATAATATAAAATGTGTATTATGTGACTTTTCCTTCTCTTCTCTTTTAACATTATTTTGAATAGGATTTGCAAAGTGTATAGTTCATTTAAAAAAGAACACAACACTTAAATTCATTCCTATGTTATCCTTTAAGAGGGAACTTCACATTTGCGTATGTAAATTGCATAACCAAATCAAAACAAACAAACATAAACTGTTTGCATGATTCTTTTTCCATTCTTTTTTTTTTTGGTACATGCACATGTATTTAAGAAAAGTGGTATATTATTGGACACTGGGTTGTGAGACTTTAAGTACAAGTAGGTCTTGTACCTTACACCCATGGTTTAGAAAATAATGTCACATATATCTTTCATACATGTAAATGTGCATTTGATTAATGGATAAAAGAACCCCTCTTTTATACTTAATAAAATCATGCATATATGAAACATTACAAATTTCCTTAAGCAACATCTCTTAGAATTCATCACGAAGTTGTGCTAACATTTTCATTTGCATGTATAGATATGCTTAGGGTTCATCCATATGCATGTTACACATGTTGGAAAGAAATAAAGTGTTGTGTGTTGTGATAGTAATTCACTTTACTTAATCTTAAAATGTCTTTCTCTTTGAATAAGTTTAGAAAAATCTTAACTTAGGATTAATTAAAACACATAATAATCCATTCACTAAAAAAATCACTAATGAACTTACTTTAGAAATTACTGGGGAGGAAAGAGAAGTTCTTCTCTTTTTCTCTCTTACAACTTAGTAATTAATTGTAGGTTCATTCAAACCAAATAAAATCATAAAATAAAATCAACCAAATCAACTAAATCACTTAAATGAAAGCACCCTCTAAGTTGAACCCTTCATACTTACTCTAAACTTAAAGCCTAGCTAAGACATACCACACAGAAATGACACAATAAATTAGTCTAAGTCACCATTTCTATATTAGTGGTGCATGGTTTGATGCTTTTATTTTGTGATGATATTTTAGTCGGATGTTAAGGTGTATGTAGGCTGGATGGTAGAGTGATCTTATTATCTTCTGAGGGATTATGCTTAAGGGGTGTTGTAATAAAATTATAAATTTTTTTGTTGCTTTTATACCCCTAAGCATAATTCAAAATAGGTCGTGGACTTGGTTACCCATGTGTGGGTGCTAAGTCTATTCATATACATGCTTGGGATTGTGTGATTTGTTTAGCTAATATAGGTTTTAGTTAGATTTACTTTTCATTTTTCATGTAATTTTTCAATTAAGATTTCAATGAATGTTTTGGGGATTAGGATGAACATTAGTCATAAGACTATGTCTTATGTACCATGTGAAGCCTTTAGAAAACACCTTCCAACCAACCAAATGAAAAAGAAGAAAGAAAAAGAAGGAGAAATGAAGAAATGAAGACTCCCATAACATGAATTCCATTTTTATTGTAATTAGTATATTTATAATCCAGGTTGTATAAGGGTAGAACTTACTAATTATTTTTTTTGTGTGGATCCCACAAAAGGCCTCTTATTCTTTTATAAAGTTGATGTTTGATGTTTGTTTATTTTCTTGGTTTCCTTGCTTTGATGAATGGCAGCAATTAAGCTCTTAGGAAAAAGTAAATTTTCTATCCAATTAATCAACTCAAAACTAAAATTAACAACTCATAACCTCACTTAAAGCCTAGGTTATAAAACATAAAGATTTAAAACCCTTAGCTTGATGTTGTATGTTTCCACATCATGCATAAAAGCATCTTATTTCACTCTTGTTAGGGACACTTCCACCTTGCTTTGACCTTTAAGAGCCATGGTAGAAATTCCTTCTTCTTGGATTTCATAATCAAATTTCTTGCATTAGGCATATGAATATACTTTATGTCAAATCAACTATCAAGAAATAAAAATAAAACATAATTTGCATTAGATTTAAGTCATTAAATCATGCCTACTTGATCTAGTCTCTGGAGTGTTTAAAGACTTAGTCTCTTTCTAAAAAATAGCTTAGCTATCTTGCAAAAGCATATGACTTGCCCACATGTATTTAAAATTGTTGGAGGAGTTAGTTAGCGGCCACCCCCAGGTGATTGTAAGTTCAAACAATTGGGTGGTTTATCCTCTCTTATGGAGGTAAGCCAAATACCCATCTTCACCTAAAATTTTGGTCATGCTTTAGCTCTCGCCAAAGATCCCTAGATTTAGGTTCAGAGTTTGCTACTTCCTTTGCAGGCTACAAGCATAAATCCTCACCTCTAAGGCATTTCCATGACCTTGTGTTGTGGAATTGTAAGCCCTAGATTTCTAAATAAAAATTTAACTCAAATAAATAAATCACTTCAATTTCAAAAATATAAAGCCCAAACATAGGATATTTTGGGTGCTTACTCCTAGTATCTGTGGTGAAATATATAATCCCATCTTCATCTTATCCTTTTAAAAAGATAGATGAAGATAAAAATATATGCCTTGTTAGGACACCACATAGATCTGTAGATATTCTTATTTGGGTGATCGGGTATGACATTGAGGGAAGGTGTACTATCTCGAAAGATAGAAGTCACCACTCTACAATGGACCTAATCACCTGAATAAAGACTCATAAGGATTATGGGTCTTCATATGTACTAGAGATTCTTCCTCTACTTTACATGGAAAAGTAAAACACAATTTATTTTAAACCAGGTTTGTTAAGTTCCTTATGGAGTACATCCTAAGGAATGAGATTTCTTAGGAATACTCTCGATTATGGTAAATGATCATTGTCTCCAAAGATTACAAAGATAGGACTATCAATCAATTGGTTTATTTTTAGAAGATCAAGTGGGATTGATCAAGAGGAGGGAGTTATTATCTAAACCAAAGAAAGATAAGTAGATGCTTAGGATACTTGGAAACCTAGTAAGAAACTCAAAGTATCCTATGGTTGGGCTTTATATTTTTGAAATTGAAGTGGTTTATTTATTTGAGTTGAATTTTTATTAGAAATTTATGGCTTATAATTCAATGACAAAAGATCATGGGAATGCCTAAGAGGTAAGGATTTATGCTTGTGGCTCACAAAAGAAGTAGCAACCTCTGAACCTAAATCTAGGGACTTTGGTGAGGGCCAAAGCTCGACTTAATTTAAGGCAAAAATGAGTATATGATTTATCTCTATAAGAGAGGATAAACCACCCGACTGTTTGGACTTACAATTTTAAATACATGTTGGCAAGTCATATGCTTTTGCAAGATAACTAGGTTGTTGTTTATTTAGAAAGAGACTAAGTCCTTAAACATGCTCCTTAAGAGACTAGATGCATGATTAATGACTTAAATCTAATGCAAATTTTGTTATGTTTTATTTTCATTTTGGTCTATTGATTTGACATAGGCTTATAGGATTCATATGCCTAATGCATAAGAAATTAGATTATGGGCCAAAATCAGCAAGAAAGGAGGTGTGTTTCCACCATGGCTCTCAAAGGTCAAGCCAAGTTCTCTAGCATAGGTGGAAGCCCTCCATAACAAGAGTGAGACAAGATGCTTTTTTATGCATGATGTAAAAACATACAACATCCAACTAAGGGGTTGCTAAATCTTTTATTTTGCTTTTATAACTTAGGCTTTAAATGAGGTTATGAGTTGTTAATTTTTAATTTTGAGTTGATTAGTTGATAAAAATTTATTTTTCTAAGAGCCTAATCGATCTAGGCCATTCATCAAAGCAAGGAAGAAACTAGAAAACATGCCATCTTAATGCACAAGCTAAACAAACATCAAACAATTTATAAAGCTAGCAAAAGAATAAAGGCCCTTTGAAGTCCCACGACAAAAAAGGCAAATGTGGGTAGGAACTCTACCCTTATATATAACTTGAATTACAAATGAATTAATTATAATCAAGAAGGAATTCATGTTATGGGTCTTCATTCTTCATTCATTTGTTCTTCTTTCTTCTTTCTTTTTCCATTTTTCTTTCTTCTTTCAATTAGAAGGTGGTAGCTAAAGGCTTCACATAGCACATAAGACATAGTCTTATGACCAATGTTCATCCTAAACCCCCGTAATAATCATTCTAAATCCTAATTATAGATTACATGAAAATGGGAAAAGTAAATCTAACTAAGACCTGCTAAATAGAGATTAGCTAAACACCCCACACAATCCCAAGCATGTATATGACTAAATTGGACTTAGCGCCCCACACATGGGTAACCAAGTCCACCTGGCCTATTTTGGATTATGCTTAGAAGTATAAGAAACCTACACAACAAAAGTATTTATATTTTTTATTACAGCGTCCCTTAAGTACAATCCCCTACAGAAGACAATGGTTAGACTAAGATCACCCTATCATTCAGTCTATACACATACACCCTAACATCCAGACTAAAACATCACATCATAAAAGAAAAGCAAACATCAAACCATGCATCACCGTAGCATAGGACTAGAAGTGGTGACTTACCCTAATGTGTGTGCCATTTAAGGTTTGTGTGGTATGTCTTAGTTAGGCTTTAAGGTTAGAATTTTCTAAGTATGTTCAACTTAGAGGGTGATTTCATTTATGTGATTTAGTTGATTTAATTTATTTTTTATGATTTGATTTGGTTTGAATGAATCCACAATTATTACTATGTTGAAAGAGAAAGAGAAGAGAACTTCTCTTTCCTCCCTACCTTAAGTAATTTCTAAGGTAGATTCATTAGTGATTTTATTTAGTGAATATTTTATTATGTGTTTTAACATCCTAAGTTTATATTTCTAAACAAACCTATTCAAAGAGAAAGCATTTTAAGATTAAGTAAAGTGAATTACTATCACAACACATAACACTTTATTTCTTTAACATGTAACATATTGAATGATCTAAGCATATTATGAATGCTAAGAGATGTTTGTTTAGGAAAATTTTGGAATGTTTCATGTATGCATGATTTTGTTAAGTAAAAAAGAGGGGTTATTTTATCTATTATTCATATGCACATTTACATGTATTAAAGATGTGAGATGGTAACATTGTTTCCTTAATTAAGATAGTACCTAGTTAATACTCAAAGCCTCGCAATGGGTGTCCATACTAATATACACTTTTTTCTTAAATACATGTGGATGTATTAAAAAGAAATGCATGAAAAAATAATCATGCAAAAGTTTATGTTTGTTATTTTGATTTGGTCATAGGTTTTTATGTAAATATGATAAGTCCCTCTTAAATGGTAACATAGGAATGAATTTAAGCAAGTGTTGTCTTCTTTTCAAAGGAACTATACACTTTACATATCCTATTCAAAGGAAAAAAAAATAAAGTGATGTAAGCATATAATTTCATTTATCTTAATTAATTCTTAAAGACAGTACTATGGACTAAGATCATTTAAAGTGAATCAAATTGTTTAAAGGAAATTTTGATTTTTTTTAGTTTGATTTGAATTTAAGAAATGTGAGAAAGTTTGCTAATCCTAACCCATCTCCCACATGTGTATGTTGTTTTAGTTTAATTTTAGAACCATTACATTTATTTTATATTTTGTTTAGGTTAAGGTGTACATTAAGCCCATTAATTACCCCTTACCTACACCACTTTAACATATTTAACCAAATAATTATGAGCAAATGTATGACATAAAATCACAAGAATTTAAATCAACAATGCACCTAAGAAAGGGGGCCTAATGCATTTGGCTCATAATAATGATTAATTAAGCTAAATGGTTTAATTTAAGTACTTTCATAACCCTTCCCACACATATGGGTTAGATATGATTTCCTTAAGCTACTTAGGTTATTGAACACCTAAGCATCTACCCAAGAAGGAATTGATTAAATTTAGATTGATTTGATTTTAAAACTTTAATTGATTAAGCCATTTAATAAAGTGATTAAACTATTTAAGTAATTTGCATCTTAATTAGATTTTATCCAAATGAAATAAACTTAGGGGAAGAGATTTGGGAGAGAACTCATAATCTCATTCCCTAATTCCATTCACTATTCTATGTTAATTATCAAACTTAATTAATGAATTTATTAATATTTAATAAGTTAATTAATCATTTAATTAATTAAGATAGTGATTAATGAAGCAATCCCCTTAATTAAACCATTAATAAATCCCAAGAAATTAGAGAGTAAGTCATCCCATTGAACATACCGAGAAGTTTGGAATTAATCAATGGAATAATTAGGGGGTAATTAACATAATTACATTCCTAATAAAACTAAAATTGCAAAATTTACTATTCAAAATCAATTAAACTTAATTTGATTTTATTCCCCTCTGAAATATCTTCAAAATTCATTTGAGTTTGTATTTTTATGATTTTTTTACATTTAGTTATGTAATTTTGAAGTTTTTGTGATTAGGAAATAATTAAATAGCCTAATTATATAACTAATCCCATCGGTGCCACGTGGACCGCTGATGCGGCATGCGCTTTCCACATGGAGTGATCAAATTGGTTATTTAAGTTATCACATCGGCTACACACTCAGCCGACGGCACTACGCGCTTTCCCTTAGACCGTCTGATCAAAGATTGGATGGTCAAGATCAAACCCGTGGTATTAAAGGGATTAAATAGTAGATCTCATGTGTTTTAATCAGGACCGTCCATCCAAAACATGTCAGATGGATGGTCCATGATTCATCCCTGCCCTTGTCTACTGGAGATGGCGATCGCCCATCCCTTAGGGCTTGATCCAAGCTCAATTTGGATTGAGGATTGATCACACACCATCCAGAAGAGATAAGCAAGACATCTAACAGTCAAATTCACTTGAGGTCACACTTTGCTTCAGAAAGGACCAAAGAAAATTTAGCCTAAACTTGATTTTGAATAGTACCTCACTCGAGGCTATCACTAGTGCTCCTAACCGTCGAGGTAGCTTTGTCTATTGGAGACGAAGCCTTGTTTAAGGTTTGAAGGCTTGAGGTTGAGTAGATCCTCTAATTGGCCAAACTCCTCCTCTAAGCTTGCGACTTTGGTCTAGCTTCTCCCTCCCATGCCTTGGAAGCTTGTATGAAGACTTGGGTGAGCTCGATTGAGTCCTCCGAAGGTGCTTGTAGAAGGAATTGAGCTATGGTAGTGAATTGAGCAAAGTGGAAATCCTTCCTACCTCCCCTATTTTTGGCTTGAAGAAACCGAGAATGGAGAAATGGGAAGTGCTTGAGGAAGCTTGGAGGAACTTGAAGAAGCTTACTATGAGTTCTCTAAGCTCAATTGACTATGAGTGATCTTAATTCAAGTCAAATTAGGGGGAGTATAACTCCCTCCATAAGGATCAGATGGTCGGGAGGGCTTTTTCCATTTTGATCAAATTGATCCCTTAAAGTGAGTTGGTTAGGCCATTTTTAGCTTAAATGATTCGATTTTGGCAAAGGAGTGGAGTGGTGAAGCTTCCATGTGCTCATTTGAGTGGAGGAGTGATCCCAAGTGGAGACTTTCATATTGGGTGGCGGGTTTGGTGACCCAAATCCATTGGGTCATGTGCACCACATTTGTGTCTACTTGGTCTACTAAGAGGGTGCCAAGCGGCCATGAAAAGGATATGATCAAATTCCAATTGGCCATGGGTTACCCTTGACCTAGAGGTGAAATGGTCATTTTTCTTTAATTTCACTTTGGACAGATTTAGATTAGTTTGAAATTAGTTTGGCCCAAATTTCAAAGAATTTGTAGTTGATTTGATATCATTTGGTTCATGTTGACCCATTTAGGCCAAAATGGGTCAACTTGGGTCAAGTTGACTAGTTGGTCAAATTGGGTCAAACCAAGGGATGGGTCAAGTTCATATGACCTGAAATATTTTGGCATCATTGGTTTGGTTCAATTTGATTTATATTTGGTTTTGGTTCATTTGATTTCATTTAGGTCAAATGGGTCAAGTTGACCAATTTGATGCATTTGACCCAATTGTGTTGGATCATGGTTTGGTTTAGGTTTGGTTGGTCATTTGAAATATGTTGCAAGCTTTGGTTTCAATCAATTCTGATTTGATTTAATTTTGGTTCAATTTGGCCTTCTAGGTCAAGTTGGGTTCATGGTCAATTAGGCTAGGTTGTTGGGTCTAGTTGGCCAATTCTTTGGTCATGTTCAATAAATGGTTTAGAATGAATTTGACCCATTGGTTGCAATCAATTTGTCTTAGATCAAGATTTGACACATTTTGACTTTTTAGGTCAAGTTGGGTCAACTTGGGTCAAGTGGCCAATTGGGCTAGGTTAGGCCAAGGTGTTGAATCCCAATTATGAGTAGAAATACTATTAAGAGTGATTGCATGAAAATATATGAAATGGAAAAAGAGAGATTAAAAACATTTCTTAGGAGCATTCATGGAGTTTCTTTGACATCTGATTGTTGGACTTCAAATCAAACAGTGGGCTATATGTGCTTAACAATTCACTATATTGATGATTCTTGGAAACTGTATAAGCAAATCATCAGCTTAATTGAGCTTAATCCTCCACACACCGGTACATTTATTTGTGATGTGTGATTGTTTATTAGATTGGAATTTGTAGGACACGGTGTCTACTATCACATTGGATAATGCTAGTAATAATGATGATGCTGCAAATACTTTAAAAATTAATTTTTAGTCTAGAGGAAAGTTACATTTTTGGTCATTTCTTTCATGCTAGATGTTGTGCTCACATCTTGAATATAATGTTTCAAGATGGTTTGAAAGAGGAGAAAAAAGTAACACATAAGATCATGGAGACAATGAAATACCTTAAAAAGTCTCCTTCATGGTTACATAAGTTTGTTGAAGTGGCAATGAAACTAGGGATCCCCACTTCAAAGGGATTATGCATTGATATTCCTACAAGATGGAACTCCACTTACTTAATGCTTGAATCTGCTTTTATTTACCGCAATGTGTTCGTTCATTATGCAGCTCGAGATTCCAACTATAAGTGGTTGCCTTCTGAAATTGAGTGGTATAATTATGAGCAGATTAGAAGATTTCTTTCTATTTTTCATAATGTGACTAAAATGATTTCAGGTTCTTCTTATCCAACTACAAATATGTTTCTACCTACTTTCATGCATGTAAAGAAATTACTTATTGAAGAATGCAATTCATCAGATGAATTAATCAAGCAAATGGCTACTGTTATAAAAATTAAATTTGATAAATACTGGAGTGAATGCAATTTACTCATGTCAGTAGCTACTATGCTTGATCCATGTTTGAAAATTAAATTCATTACTTTCACATTTCCTAAAATATACTCTAGTTCTGAGGTAGAATCTAAGATTAAGAGTGTTGAGGATGTTATTTGGGAAATCTACAATCAATATTCAGTAGATATTAGTACTTCAAGCTCTTCAATTCCTAGTGAATCTTCACAACTAGCAGTTGATGTGCCTTTTTCATCAAATTTTGATTGTATGTTAGGATTTGCTGATTTTATTGTTGCTTCTGGTTCTATTCAGCCATCGAAATCTTATTTGCAAGCTTATTTGGAGGAGGGATTATACTTGTGGAATAATGATTCATTTGATGTCCTTGAATGGTGGAAGATGAGTACTCTCAAGTATCCAATTTTATCCAAAATGGCTAAGGATGTTTTAACAATTCCCATAACCACTATTCCATCTGAATCTACATTTAGTGCTGGTGGTAGAGTTCTTGATGATTACATGAGCTCTTTATCCCCAAAAATAGTCAATGCACTTGTTTGTATGGCTAGTTGGATCAGAGGTTCAACCCAACATAAAAAAAATCCTTTGGTACTTTTCCAACTAAAAGCAGTCTATTTAATATATTTGATAAATTTCATTCTATCATGATCTACTTTTATTTCAACAAGAGTTAATGGAGGAGGAGAATCTTTATGTGAAACTTCCGGAAAATGTTTATCAGTGGAGAAGGATACTAAGCATCAATATATCACCTCGCATTTACTCTTTCCAATATAATTTTCATTTATGATGTTTAATTTGGACTTATATTTGTGCTATTTAATTTGGACTTACAGTTGTGTTTAATTTGGACATATAGTTGTGTTGTTTAATTTGGACATATAGTTGTACTGACTAACAATGGAGAATGATACTTTTATTTGTGATGTTTACCTTAGTTTCTTTCAAAGGGATTTATGGCAACTTTGGCAATTTGGCTAAAGACTATTATTGGCTGCTATAATTATGTTTATGTTTTAGCAGTTCAGTTTGAGATTATTCTATTTTTTGGCATCTTAATAGTTGGCTACCTTGTTTGAGATTATTTTATAACATGTGGTGGTTGATAGGATGACTTTGTTGGCTAGTTAGGTTGGTTGACACTTTCGGCTGACTGAGTTGGTTATATGGCTGGTTTTTTTTGGTTGTTTTGCTCTTTCTGTTGCCTGTTGGACCGTTGGTGACTAATGTGGGGTTCTTGATTACACTTTTTGGCTGGTGAGTTTGTGGATGGCTGGTTTTGGCTATTTTGCTCTTTCTTACACATTGGGTTGTTGGTGACTAATATAGGTATGGTTGGTTCCGCCGGCTATTGGTTTTGAGTCTTTTGACTTGCGGCTTTGGTTTTTGGCTTGGTGTGGATGTTACGACTTGGCTTCGATTTTGACCTCCTTTGGATTTTCTTTTGCCTTGGTTATGTTTGATGGCTGTTGTGTACTTCAACCCTTTCCGTGGTTTTCTTGGGTGATTTTGGCTTGATGACTACTGTTGGTCTTTACTTATTTTCTGGTTTCCTCCAACTTTGTTTTTTCTTTCTTGGCTTGATGACTACTGTTGTGTACTCCCCTATTTCCTATTTGGATGATAGCCTCCTGCTTTGCTTATTCTTAATTCTTAAGAGTTAAAATGGTAAGATCAACAGATGCTACACTTAGTCTTGTCACTTGTGATATTACACATTAATGGGCTATGATGGAAAACTAAATAGATGTATGAGATGCAACTTAGCTTGATGGTTGGTTGTATGTATTTTCAAACATTCAATTTAATTTTTTGTGATTTATGTTTGTTGCTATATTATGTACAAAGTTTTTTTATTTTTTCCTACCGACTCATTATAATTTTAGCTTATTCAATATTCATTTTATTTTTTGAGTATTCCACTACACCTACTATTATTAATCTTTCATTTTATCAATTTTTTGGAAGTTTTAAATTCACACAGCCACCAAGCTACTGACGGCATCAATGATTATTTATTTTAATTTTCTGAGCCCATTCATAATATTTATTTCATATTTTCTTGTTAATTTTGTTTACATGAAGTCCAGATTATTATTTTGAAGATTCAAGGTTGGTTGAAGGCTTGAAGGCTTGAAGCTATGGATTGAAAATTGGAATTTGGAAATTGTAATATCACTATTTTGTTAGCTTTTATTGAATCAAATTGTTACTTGTATATGATCATGTAAATTTTTAGGTTGAATTTATTCTTATAAGTTGTAAATTTGTAAATTGTAATATTATGAGTTAGCAGTTTAAATTGTATTCAATTTTGTGTAAAAATAAATATTTTGATTGTATATCTTTTAGTTTCAATTAAATAAATTTTTACTTAATTTTTGCCAATATTACTTATTTTTTTTACTGTAAAAATAAATTTTTGATTGTATATCACTATTTTGTATATCTTTTAGTTTCAAATTTTGCCAATATTACTTAATTGTTTTTACTCTATAAGATTCAATTAAATAATTTTTTGTTACTTTTTCAAATTTTTTAAATTTTTAAATGAAAATTAAGAAAAATAAATATTATTAAAATATAAAATTGAGCCAATTTCGAGCCGAACACGAGCCTAAAACGAACACGAACAATTTTTCGAGCCGAACACGAACACTATAAACGAGCTATTTCGAACACGAGCCAATTTCAAACAAAATAAATAAATAAACGAGCCGAACACGAACAACATCTCGACTCGCTCAAGCTCGTTTACCCTTCTCCCAACAACAACCATTTTCTTACTTCTTTTGAGCTAAAAACACCAAAACTGGGGGGATTCCGGCAAGAAGACGGCGGCTATTGATGAATACAACATTCCAAAGCTTACTCTTGCATCAAAGGCTGGATCAACACCCAAAACCATCCCGAGAGATAATTTTGTCAAACTTTAGCCGGCCGTAGGATCTCTTGTTTGTGACGATTCTTGTGCTTTTAAGAATTTCCTTCAGAAATCACTTGCATTCTTTATTTTATACAATCCTAATGTGAAATAGAAGTTTTTCGGTGAGAATCGGTGCATAATCAACCACAATATCCATCAATTTTCTTAGTTTTCACAATTTTTAATGCCTTGGTGCGGTGTTGACGTCCCGGTCGGCGAAAAAAGCGCCGTCGATCTCGGTTCGAGGAAATAAATAGGCGGCGTGATTTAGTGCATCCTTTGATTTAAGCCTTAGATTACGTATTTGATTTGGACTATCGATCGTGATTGGTTTGTCCAATTGGGTATCCGCATGATTTTTGCTCATTTGCCACGCGAAATGGCTCCATCCAATCATCGTGCGACAGCGCATGCACGGGGCCAGCAATCTACCCACTACCACATGGAAGTGTCTCCCATCGTGTGGTGCTCACGGATTAAGTAAGAAATTAAAGATTTTTTATTTTAAAATTAATTAAATCACTGAAACTTCTAAAATTTATAAAAAATAAAATGCTTACTTAAAAATTGCCAATAAGGGCTCATTGGATTATTTTGAGAGGAATCCAACAAACTCAAAATCTTCAAATTTCACTAAATATTATAAACTTAATTTAAGTTTTAGTGAAATAAAGATTTATTAATTACTCTAAAAATACAAATCAGACTGAGTTGAAACTTTTAGGGATTGAAGTTGAGCTTAAAATATACATATCATAAAAATTTCAAACCTAAATGACTTTTGGATTTGGAGATATTGAATTTTGAAGCTCAAATAGTCCATTTTAATAAAATAAATTAACAAACTTTATAAAATTATTTAAATCTAAAACTTTGAAAAATCATAATAAATTATAGAAAAATCTAAAAATGCAAATAAATACTCATTTTAAAAGAATTTCAGTGGAGGATGCAATAAAAATATTTCTAATTAATTTTAAATAATAATTAAGGCTTAATTAATGTTTAATTGTCAACTTAATTGACTTAATTACTCTTTTAACTATGGGATTAATCTCAAACTTTTGAGATTGTCTAAAGATGATGACTCTCCCTAATTTTCTTGGGATTTATTGCTTGCTTAATTAAAAAAATTAATTAATTAATCTTATATGCTCATAATCCAATTAATGATTAATTAATCATGTGATCATTAATGAATCAATTAATTAAGTAATTAATCCTTTGAGCAGGCCTATGGGATAAAATTGAGACCTCCTTCTTAATCTATTCCTTCAAGTTCATTTAATTAATCAAGTTAATTATGGCTTAATTAATTAATTGAATTATTTAATCAATGAAACTAAGATCTAAATCATTCCAGAACTTAATGACTTAAGTCTTGGGTAGACTCTTAGGTGTTCAATAACTTAAGAGAATTCTAAGGAAATTATAACTAACCTACATGTGTGGGAGGGTTATAAGAGTACTTAATTAAACCCTTTAGCTCAACTCAATAATTATGATTGCATTAAGTCCTTTTATTTTCATAGGAACATTATCGATTTTATTTCCAAATCATGCACATATCATGTTGGCTCATAATCACTTGGATAATTATGCTAAGGTGGCATAGGAAAGGGATAATTAATGGACTTAACTCATATTACAATCTAATTAACCCATAAAATCAACCTAATTACCTTTTTTTAAACTAAATTGAACCACAAACATGAGAATGGACTAGGATTAGCAAACTTTTCCTCATTTCATTAAATCAAGTCAAAACATAAAATGAAAGATGGTATTACCAAGCTTTGATTTTCTTTAAATGCTTTTATTTAATATGATTGTCCTTAGGAATTAGTTTGATTGAATGAGATTATATGCTTATATTTAGTATTTCCTTTCTAATCATGTTAAATATTGTATGTCATTTGAATAATTCATTCACGTCTTTCAAAAATAAATCAAATGAAATTTTCTTTATGTTAAACTTGCATGTGTTGAATTAAATTTATAATATGTGAGGCTATTATCACTATAAAGTCAAAATTTATTTTTGAAAGTGAATAAATCAACTATAATATTTAGAGTGATAATAGTTATAAATATCTATAAGCTTGCATGTGTATATAGCTTAGAACATGTGATATGGAGTTCTCTTTCTTTAGTTTACATGGATTTACATAAAGTTTGAATGTTGACAAATGTATAGTCCATTTGAAAATGACACAATATTTGTTTGTATTTATTCCTATGTATTTCTATGTTTAAATTTAGATAGAACTTTAGCTCACATGTATAAATAATTTAATTAAAAGAAATACAATTTTTGCATAATTTTTCATTCTTGTAGTCATTTGTACATTTATGTGTATTTAAGAATAGAGGGTATATCTAGTCTAGACATTTCGAGGATGCAAGGCTTTAAGTAGCATCAAGGAGGTCTTTACCTCACCCTCCTGATTTAATAATGGTGAAGTATCCAATTAAAACTTGTATACACTTATATGTGCATTTAGCTAATGAATGAAGATCTCCTTTCAATTGAAAGAAATACAATTTTTGCATAATTTTCCATTATTGTAGTCATTTGTACATCTATGTGTATTTAAGAATATTGGGTATATCTAGCTATTCGGGACATGAGTATTGACCTCATTTTTGGATGAGGTTTATATCAATCTGAAATTAGTAATTATGATGTTCTAATTCCAAATAAGAACATCCTAATTCAGTGCTTAGGACACTATACTTAGTGCCTAAAGAATCCCTTGGGTTTTATTCTAACCTAGTTGACTTAGGTGAGACCCACCTAGCCAAAGTCAACTCATCAAAAATTTGAACCTAATTAAAATTCAATTCAAAATTGAATTTGAATCAAAACTCAATCAATCATCAATTCAAGATGATTGAATTCAAAATTAAAAAGGTTTAAATTAAAATCCAACACTTTGAATTCAACTACTTGGTTTCGATTTCAATTTCCCAATCCAAGTCAAATGGATTCATTCCCAATCTCAAATCAATTTGAGATTTATTTGGGCATGTCATACATCAATTCAAACTAGGATGATAATGCCATAAATCATAAAATAATAAAAGAAAAAAAATGGAATTTCAAAATCCAAAAAGAAAAGAAGGAAATGCAAATTCCACTCTTCCCATGCAAAGTCATCCCGCCTCTTATGGATGGTTATCTTCAAGTGAAGGCCAACCAAGTAAGCAAAAGCCAAGGACAAGTTGACTTCTCTCAAGGGAAATAAGAAATGAAGAAGAAGCAAAAAAAGGGAGAAGAGAGGATGGACCAAAAAAAAAAATCAAGCAAGGAGCCTTCCTCCCTCGCATGTGAGCATCCCAACATGTTCACAAGGCCAAGGGAGTTGATCCTACCCTTGGGCCTTGAAGTCACCTTGGTGGAGTTTGACCAAAATCCTTCAATATAGGATTTTCGGCCACCTATGGAAAGTGGGGAAGGGAAGCCTATTCCTTCCCCATTTTCATTCTAAAAGATTCACCAAGGCAAGAGATGAAGTTCCCGACCATTCCCGACCTTCTCAGCGTTGACACGTGACGAATGGATGAAGGTCGAATGCCCTCCAATGGTGAAATCTAAGAGAATGGATTTCACCTCAAATTAAAGTTACCAACACGTTCTAGGGGTTGAATTGAGCTCGAATGAAATTCCACCCATCCCCCTCGCCATCGGGAAGCCGGAGAACGACCAACGCCACCTTGGACCGAACCCATGATGGTTTAGGGAGCAATTCGGAGGGAGACAACTCGTTTCCTCTGGTGCACAAGCTTCTTGCATCATTCTGAAGCTAATGGAATGGATTTCATCGATGGAGATTATCGAATTGGAGGTTCTCCATTAAAGCACTCTCATTTTTCCATTAAACTTTCAATTTTCATCATTTTGAAGGAAACTTGATCCCAAGTGTGATCAAGTACTTAGATTGGTAGGATTTCCTTTCAGCTCATTTTGCAATTGAAATGTGATTTCATTGCTTGGATCAAAAATCAAGCAAAACCATGGGCGACTCTCGGTTTATGCGTCAGGGTAATCTCCGCCATCCATTCCTGAAGGAATCTGACTTAGATCTAGAAACTCGATTTAAATCCCTTAGGACCCGCAGATTGATTGGATGGTCTACACTAAACCACGTCATACAATTTTAAAGTGGGATCCATGTGGATTAATGGACCAAGTTTAGTTTTGATTTGGTTTATTTGATTTAGTTGATTTATATAAATTTAAATTTAATATAAATTCAAAATTAATAATGAATTCAAATATTTGGTTTAACATTTCAAATGAAGGTTATATGGTTTGACTTTAATTTTATTTAAATATTATTTTTATTTGTAATATTATTAATTTAATTAAAAAATAAATTAATTACTCTTAAAATGAAAATTTTAATTGAGTTGGGTTAACTAAATTTGCAATTTTGTTTGATTTATGATTTATTTGATGAAATGTATATTTCATAATTTATTTTAAAAAATTAATTTAAAAATAAATAAATTTAAAATCAAAATATAAATAAAAAAATTTAAATGAATTCTATGGATTATTGATGAGAGGAATCTACAAAAATTTAAATCTAAATTATATTGTAAATTTAAATTAAAACCATTAAACTAATTACTCTTAAACCATAAATTTGATTAACTTTAAATAATTATTAATGCACATTTTGCAAATTTTTAATTTATTTCCATTTTATAAATAATTAAATTAAACCTCAATTTTAATTAAATAAATTAATTTAAAATGAAATAATTAATAAAATGAATTAGAAAACTTTAAATTAACCTAATGAACTAATGAACAAAATAAAAATTAAACTTAATAAATCACAATTTGACTTAATTAAATTAATTGAATTAAATAATTCAAATAATTAACTAAATTTAATTAAATCATAATAAATCAACCAAATGTCCAAAATTATAAATGAACCCTCATTGCAAACATATTTGAAAGAATTAATGAAAATAAACCTCTAAATAAATTTCATTAAATTAGGCATAATTTAATTTTAATAAAATAATTATAACTTTAATTACACCAATTATGAATAATCAAGATAAAACTTTGGAAACATGAAATTGGCAAATTGCTAGAAATTTTTGAAAAATTGATCTTTGGATTGGGAGTTGTTGAATTTCCAAATTTCAGATCAATATTAAATCATAATAAATAAGAAAATCCATTAATTCATTAAATCATGAAATAAATTGAACTAATCTTAATCAAACATAAAAAAAATACTTAGGTAATTCTTCAAACATAAGTCAAATTAATCAATTTCAAACTTAATGAAATTAAATAAATTAATGAAATAATTAATTCAAATATTAAAACTTAAATCACCAACTCTTAATAAATCCTTACATCTCCAATGAATGAATCAAATGAATGCAAACCTTAACCTTACTTTAGGTTAACCTAAACTAAATCAAATGAAATCAACATGACTTAATCCAAAAGATTAATGTAAACCAAATGAACTAATTCAAATAAAATCAAATTAATAAATTAAATTAAATAATGTAATTCAAATAAAATCAAATGAAATAATTCAAACCAAACTAAATTGAAAACTAAACCAAGAATGAAAATCAAATTCGGTTTCAAAGAAAAGAAATGAAATATCATTTCAAATCCAAATTCTAAATGAAATCAAAAAATTAATTAAGATACTTGGGATCTTAGACCTGAATGAATCTTCATCTTGGGATGATGATTTCATTCTTTATGAATTAGGATGTTGAATAGGGTGAGTTCAATCCAAAAAATGGAGTCCATTATATTATTCATTTTGAAAATCTAAACATCACTTTAACCAAATAAAGTGAAAATAAAATGAAACTAAATCACTAAATCATTTGAATTGAAACCACCAAAGATAAAATTCAAACAAACTCAAATCCCAAATTGAAACTTGAACTAATAGAGGCTTAGTAAAGACCTACCACACAAGCCTATCTTCTACACACACACTAGATCATTTAGGTCACAAACTTTAGATTTAGGTTAGATCATTCTGTGATTTTTTATAGTTCTCTGCAATATGTTGTGATATGTTGTGCTACACATATCACGATTGCTTTAGATTGAATGCCTAGGCTTGTTTGCCCATTAGGCGGATGGTAGGGCATTCTTTCTAGAATTAACTCTATTTTTTGTAAATTGTGTTAAAGAGATTGTTGTCATAAAAAAATAAATAAAAATTATAAAATTATTGTTTACTTGTAGGTGCTGAAAAATATCTTAACATAGTCCATACGACAGGTGGGCTTGACAAGCAACTAATGTTAAGCCCATATGTTTTTAAAATATAACTATTGTGTGTTATTTGTATTTCCTAACATATGTTTTGTAGGACTTAGGATTTCTTTTTAAATTTTAAAATGTAAATTTGAGCTTAGAACTAGGTTAGGATCTATGGGGTCTAGGATTAGCAGGAGCTAACCCTACTAGGAGATGGTGCAGTGGTCCCCTATGGAGCCTGATGGATGTCCCTGAAGAAGGAGACGATGCTGGAAAGAAAACCCATAGATCTAGACTTGTAGTTCTAGGTCTAGCTATTTAAGGCGGTTCTGCCCTTTTTTTCTTCGGGTGGCGGTGCACACATTGACCTTTTTATAAATTTAAATTGGCTTGATTTATTTTAGGTGCGTAATAGAATCAACATACTTTTATAGGTTTATTTCTATGTTGTGTTTTCTTGTGAATGAAAGCCTGGATCGATGCTCATAGGAAAAACTAAATTTTCTACCTAACTTAAATCTAAATAACTAAAATAAAAATAAATACAACTTGAAAGTTCATATAATTAAAGCCTTAGGAACAACATAAAATTAATTAGAAACCATAAGGTTTGAAATCATGAAATCATATTATTTTCATTCTTTAAATTGGGCAACTTCACCCATTGCACATAAGGGGCATTTGTCTATGAGGATGACACCTTCTTGGGAAGCCTTCCTTCTATTGATTTGGCCTATAACCATTTATAATTGCATGACATTAGGCATAAATGCATACCCATGGACTAAAATAAATCTTGAGTAAAATTAATAAAATATAAAAAATATGCATTAGTTAGATGCATTTTACCTACATGATTCTAGGGATTAGGGGTGAGTCTAGGTTCATAGATTACTTTCTAAAAATACAATAGCTTAGCCATATTGCATTCATGAGACTTAGCTTCATGAATTTAAAATGCTTTAGGTGGTGTTGGGCGCCTCTCAGAGGCGGGTTATAAGTCCAGAGTGGGATAGGTTAATTCCTTCAAGTGAGAGGAATGGTGATAATTCCCAAAATAGAACTAGGTATCTAATATGTGTTAGAAGCACATGTAGACTAGGTTTTGAAGCATCTTGTTCAAGAATAAGTCTTCAATACTAGGCATTTCTTGTCTTTTCTTTAGAATCTAACTCCTAGATTTCTAAGAAAATGTCAACTTGAAATCTAAATAAAATTTCAAATTTAAAGCCCAATTATAGAATAGTTAAAATGTCTACTAGGAATCCCAGTATCAATAGGCATTTCATACTTCATCCCAATTGGCTTCCAAAATAACTCTCTCCAATTTGGATTGTTCCCAATTGAAATTCTAAAATTCAATCCTTTGAAAATCACCTTAGAAATATTTAGAAATAATAACTTATTTCTTTAGAGTATTCTTAGGAAGAGACCCTTCTTAAGATGTAATTAACTATAGGGCTTGCCTCTATAGGAAACCATGAACCCAGTTTAAAATAAATCTTATTCTACATTCCCATGTAGTTCAGGGGAAATATCTTTGGTACAAAGACCCATTAGCCTTAGGAGTATTTTATTGAAATGATCGAATCCATTATAGAAAAATATATTTATCTTTGGAGATAATATGCTTATTACTTAATGATGTATTTGATCATCTAAATAAGAAATTCCTAAACTCTATGTGGTGTTCTAAATTTTCTCCACAGCAAGGGTTTAAGTAGCCCCAAGGAGGTCCTTACCTCACTCCTCTAGTTAACAATGATGAAGAACTTGTTTAAAAATTTTATACACTTGTATGTACATTTATCTAATGGGAGAAAATCCCATTTTCTACAAAATACATATATGCATCTGTGGTGAATAAATTCCTATTAGGGAGTCGCCTTTCAAATCTGTGAAGAAAAGAAAGAAGAGACCTTATAAAAATTTGTCTTAGTAAGATGCCATGGAGATCCGTAGATGTACTTATTCAGGTGATCGGATACGTCATCTAGGTATAGTGTAATATCTCGAAAGATAGAAGTCACTTCCCTTTAATGGAACCAATCACCTCAATAAGGACTCTTAAGGATGATGGGTCTGCATATGTACCAGAGATTCTTCCCTTACTTTACTTGGAAAGTAAAGCAGGGTTTATTTTAAACCGAGTTCGTTAAGTTCCCTACAAGGGCAAGCCCCCATAATTAATTACATCCTAGGACGGGATCCCTTTGGAAAACTCTCGATTAAGGTAAATGATCGTTGTCTTTGAAGACTTCAATAGAGAGGACTATTAATCGATTAGTTTTATTTTTGAAGATCAAATGGGATTGATCAAAAGAGCAAGTTATTATCGAAGCCAAAATGGAAGATAAGTAGGAAATGCTCACAATGCTAGGAAACCTAGCGAGCATCTCAAACTATTCTGAAATTGGGCTTTATATTTTTGGAAATTGATTTAGTTTGTTTGAGTTGCATTTTTTATTAGAATTTTAGGACTTAAGATTCCTTAACATAATATTAAAGAAATGCCTAAGATGTGAGGAATTATGCTTATGGTCCACAAAGGGGAGAAGTAACCTCAGAACCTAAATCTAGGGAGCTTCGATGAGGGCCAGAAGCACAACGTAAATCTAAGGCAAAAAATGGGTAATTGGTTTGCCTCCAGAGAGGACAAACCACCATAAGCTTGACTTACAACAGGGGTGGCCATCAACTAACTCCCCAATTTTAAATACATGTAGGCAAGTCTTTATGCTTATTCAAGATAGCTAGGTTATTATTTAGAAAGAGACAAAGTCCTTAAACTCACTCCCTAAAGAGACTAGATCATGTAAAGGGACATGCTTCAAATGACCTAAATCTAATGCATTTCAAAATTTATTTTATTTCCATTTTGGACAATTATTTTGACTCAGGCTAATAGGAGTTTTATGACTAATGCATGATAAATCAGATTATTGGCCAAAATCAGCGAGAAGGTAGGAGGTGAGTTTCCACCACACCAAGGTCAACCCTTTCTCGGCAAGGTGGAAGCCCTCCAATCAAGAGTGAAATAAGATGCATTTGTGCATGATATTATAAAGAAATGCTCATCCAAGCTAAGAGGTTGCTAATTCTTTTGTCTTGATTTTAATCCTAAGTGAGGTTATGAGTTATTTAATTTTATTTTGAGTTATTAAGTTGGGTAAAAGATTTATTTTTCCTAAAGAGCCTAATCCACATCCAAGCCATACATAAAGCAAGGAAGAAACTAGGAAAATCATGCCACTTAATGCAAACATTAAACAAATCATCAAATAATTTATAAAGCTAATCACAAAAAAGAATAAATGGTCATTTGTGGTTGGGCACCACCGCACAAATCTGAAAATATCAAATATGGGTAGAGCTCTACCCTTATACAACTGAATTATAAATGAATTGAATTACAATTTAATCAAAGGAATTCATTATTATGGGGTCTTCAAGCTTTTCTTTCTTCTTTCTTCTATCTTCTTCTTCTTTCTTCTTTTCTTTTTGGTTCCTCCTTTAGATGGTTGGAAGGTGGATGCTCTTAGGCTTCACATGGTGCATAAGATGGGATCTTATGAACAATGCTCATCTTAATCCCCATAACAAATCATTCCAAAATCCTAAATATACAAATTTTTTTACATGAAAAGGAAAAGGAAATCTAACTAATACACACAAAGGTTAGTTAAATCACACCACAAATCCCAAGCATGTATATTGGACTTAACACACCACATGGGTGACTAAGTCCACTAGCCTATGGATTATGCTTAGGGTATAAGCACCAAGCAAGAAGCATTTATATTTTTATTTATGATAGCCTCTTAAGCACAATCCACTAGAAAAGAATAATTAGACTAAGCCATCTACCATTCATTCTATGAGCATACACCTATCATCTAATCTAAAACATTCATCACAAAATAAAACATAACATCAAACCATGCACCAACCTAACCTAAAGAAATGGTGACTTAGGCTAATGTTTGTGCTATGAAGGTTTGTGGTATTTAGCTTAAGACTTTAGGTTCAAGTTTTCTAAGTGTGAAGGACATGTTCAACTTAGAGGAGAGTTTCAATTAAGTTGTTTAAGTATTTTGGGTTGGTTTTATTTCATGTTTTAATTTGGTGTGAGTGAAACCTACAATTAATTACTAAGTTATGAAGAGAGGGAAAGAGAAGATAACTTCTCTTTCCTTCCGTAATCCTTAAATAATTTCTAAGGTAGGTTCATGTTTTAGTTTCATTTAAGTGAATGTTTTGATTACATCTTTAATCAATCCTAAGATTAGACAAACTCTAAACAAACATATTCAAAAGAATGCATTTTAAGATTAAATAAAATGAATCAAAATTCACATAACACATTACTTCAATTCTTCCTAACATATATAACATGCATATGGATGGATCTAAGCATATCTATACATGCAAATGAGTAGTTAACACACTTTATGATGCATGCTAAGTAATCCATTTAAGAAAATTTAGAAGTTGAATATGCATGATTTTTCTTAAGTAGAAAAGGTTTTCCTTATACAAAATTTCACATACATACATGAAAGTAAGAAAGGCATAAGTGAGTACATCGCCATTGTTAACCAGAGGTGTAAGGTACAAGACCTACTTAGGGCTACTTAAATCCTCGCAACCTCAGGGTTGTCCAGACTAATATACCACTTTTTTTAAGTACAAACATGTATATAAAAGAAATGAAATGGAAAGGAATATGCAAAAGTTGTTTAATGGATTCATTTTTGTTTATGCAATTTATTCATGCATGTATAGGCAATCCTTCTTAGATGATGGCATAGGGATGAATAGGGTGTGAGATTAAGTAAGTGTTGAGTTCTTTTCAAATGAACCCTACATCTTACTAACTCCTATTCAAAACTATGCTAACATGAGGAAGAAAGAGAGCCTATGCTAAACGTGCTTTTATAATCCATCACATGCAAACTTATAATTAAAATTAGAATAACACACTTTCAGATTTGATATTTCATTTATGAGTTTTGAAAATATTTTGGATTTAGTAGTGATAATAGCCACTCATATTTTACTTTAGCCATCACATGCACATTTGACATAAAGTAAATAATTTTTATTTTAAAATTTTGAAACATGAAATTATGAATGCATGAATCTTATGGCATACACTTAAAGATCAAAAGTAATATGAACAAACTTTTACTTAAATCCTAAAGACATTCTTAAGGAAGAAGAAAATTTAGAATAAATCAAAGTGAATTTCAAAATGATTTTTGTTTAGTTTGAAGTTTAATTTAATTTTGAAAAGGTGAGATGAGTTTGTTGTTCCTAACCCATTCCCACATGTGTTTTATATTTTTGTTTAATTTTCAAATAATTAAATCCATTTTTAAGCATTGATTAGGTTAAGGTATGCTTTAAGTTCCTTTATTAATCCTTACCTACAACACCTTAGAAAAATTAACTAAGTAATTATGAATGAGATGACATAAAACCCACAAGGAATTTAAATTTGCAATGCACCTAATAATGAAAAGGCTTAATGTAATTTGGCTTACAATTAAAAAATTAAGCTAAGGGGTTTAGCTTAAGTACTTTAAAATAACCCTTCACACTTATGAAAGGGGTTTTAATTTCCTTAATTGAACTTAGGCTATTAAACACTAAGCATCTACCCAAGGTAGATTAATTAAGTTATGGAACTTTTTTTTAGAATTTTTGAAAATTGTTTAAGGGGTGATTAATGAGTTAACCCTTAATTAAGAGGGGATTAAGGAGAGAAAAAGGGGGTTTAGGGAATAGCTTGGGGGAAATGCCCCAAAATTATTCCATAAAACCCCTACTAATTGGATCTAACCTTAATCAAACTTAATCATAGGATAAATCCACTAATCATTCCTTAATTACCCTTAATTACATGAAAGGGGTAATTAGGGAATGAAATAGCAATTTCTCCAATTAAGCCATCAATAAATCTCAAGAAAATTAGAGGAGGTAGTGGTCATCCCTAAAATGAACCCTAGAAGTTTGAGATCAATTGATGACCTAATTAAAGAATAATTAGCTAATTAAGATTCTTAAAGAAACCCAAATTCAGAGAAAAGAGGAATTAAAAATCCATTGAAAACATTTTTTAGAATATTCTAAATGAAATTATCTTTCCATAGCATTTTTCTTATATTTTTTTGATTTTTCTATGAAGAGTTATGAATTTTAGAAGTTATAGGGATTAATTAAGAATTAATTAGGTAAATAACTAATCCCCACTTAATCTCAACTCACGTGACGCGTGGCGGTGGTGGTCAGTGCGCTTTACACGCATCATGCCATGAGCCACTCACTTAAATGTCATATCAAGAAGGAGGCTGGCGACGCACGCGCTTATATCCTTGGTCGTCCGATCAAAGATCGGACAGCTAAAGATTCACCCGTGGTTTAAAATAGATAAAGGATTTCTAAAACTTGCCAAATAATCTCAGCCATCCATCTAAAATGTGTGGATGGACAACTGAGATGAGCTAAGTTCTTCCTTGAGGATTAATGTAGACCATCCATGATCCAAGGGGAGATCCGAGCCTGATCTAGCATGGAATCATAGATGACTCAACCCACACCATCTAGGCATCATTACCAACCTATCCAACGGTTGATTTATCATGCAATGAAAATTCCTTTCATAAAGGACCAACACCTATCAAGCTAAGTGGCCAAAAAATTACATACCTCATCTCGATGAGGTAGCTTCACCTAGTGGAGACGAAGCCCTGTTGAAAGTTTCAAGCCTCGGGGTTGAGTGGATCTTCCTATGGACCAACACCACTTGATTTCCCTTGTGACTTTGATCCAATTGAGGCTCTCTTTACTATGGGAACTCAAATGGATGCTTGGGCAAGTTCAAATTGGTCCTTAGAAGGAGTGTGTAGAAGGAATTGGATTAAGATCAAGTGTAGAAGAAGTTGGCAATTGGATTGAGCTCCCCTATTTTGCATTGCAAAACCAAGAATTAGGAAAATCAAATCCTCTCTAGAGACCTTGGGAATGCTCTGAGGTGATTACTAAGGTTTCTAGGCTTCAGTGTGAGTGTAGTGAATTTTCATTGAATTAGGGAGTATATCTCCCCTATGGCAATTAGATGGTAATTTCCATTTTGATCCAATTGACCATATGAAGTGAGTTGTTTAGATCATTGCACATCACATGGTGGTTTGATCCCTTGAGTGGAATGCCAACCTCCCATGTGCATCAAATTGAGCTTAGGAGGGAGTTTGAAAATTGAATTTTAGGCTACATGGTCGGGTTTGGTCTATGGGCCAAATGGGTTGACCCAAACCCATTGGGTTGGGTGCACCACTCATCACTAAGTCTCCTTGAGCTTTTAGTTTAGCCTTAAGTGATTGTAAAGAGGGTATATGAAAAATACCCTTGGCTAGGCCAAAATGTTTTCAATGACATAGGGGTAAAATGATCAATTTACTACTTTGGGTATGTTTGGTATGTTGAGAAAATTGGTTTGGCCAAGTTTCACTGAATTTGGAATCAATTTGACAAGGTTTGGCTCAAGTTGACCCATTTAGGTCAAAATGGGTCAACTTAGTCAAATTGATCAAATTGGGTCAAACTAAGGGTTGGGTCAAGTTCATATGACCATTTGAAATGTTCTGGTGTCTTTGGTTTGGTTTAATTTGGTATATATTTGATTTTGGCTCATAGGACTCCTTTAGGTCAAATGGGTCAAGTTGACCTACTTGACCCATTTGAGCTATTTGAGGTAGGTGAAGGGTAGATTTAGGTTATGTTAGTCATATAGAGTGGATTGGTATCTTTTTTTCCAATCAATTTGGGATAAGTCCAATTTTGGCTCAACATGACCCCTTTAGGTCACGTTCAACCTTTAGATCTAAGTTCACTCATAACCTAAGGTCAATTGGGCTAGGTTGGGTCTAGTTGGCCAATTGAGGCTTTGTTCAAGTTCCACAAGTGATTTGGGATGGACTTGACTCATTGGTTTCAATCAATTTGGCTTAGATCAAGTTTTGACATATTTTGGTCCTTTAGGTCAAAATGGGTCAACTTGGGTCAAGTGGGCCAATTGGGCTAGGTTAGGCTCAAATGTTGGCTTGGTCAAGTTCAAACATAGGTTATCAGTGAACTTAAATCAATAGTTTCAATCAATTTGGCCTATGGTGGAATTTGGCTATGTTAGGTTTCATTTTAGGTTAAGTGTTGATTTGGTCAACCCTTAGGTTTGACTTATTTTGACCCAATTTGGTTGATTGATCATCCCATGATGATCATGATGAGAGGATATATGAGTTTGGTTCAATCCAAATTGGTTATGATCAAAAGTTGGCTCATAAGGGTACTTTAGGTCACTTTGGGTCAAGTGAGTCTAAGTGGGTCAAATGGCTTGGTCAAAGCTTGATTTGAAGTTGATTGATCTTGTATATGGACTCATGATTGAAATATAAATCCATTTACAAGTGGTTTGAAGTAAAATGGATTTTGACCCATTTGAAAATTTCATATTCAAAGGAAGAATATGAAGGGGTCTTGGGTTTGATTTTTGATTTGGGTTTTGATTGAATGATTGAGGTTTGAATTTATATATGAGCTCATGATTGTAGGGTTGATTGAACCATGAGGGAAAATCAAGAGTTTGGATTAATTTGGGAGTGATTTGGCTAAGTTCAAGATTTTGGCTTGAAAGGCTTAGATTTGATTTTGAATTGATTTTTAGAATTGGTTTTGATTGATTTCTATTTATATTACATTTATATATGTGGATATAAATGAGAATATAAATTGATCATGAGAAAATTTCAAGAATTTGAAGGAGTTTAATCATGATTTGGGATAAATCCATTAAAGGGAATTTAAAGGATTTAAGGGAATTTTTAATTTGAAATTTAACTTTTGGATTGGATTAGATTGATTGATATTTATATTTCATTTATATATGAGAAAATAAATGAGAATATAAATTGATTTTCAGAAAATCCCATGAGTTTGAAATGGTTTGATCAAAGTTTAGGTTAAATCCATTTATAGAAAATTAAGGATTTAAGGAATTTCAAGCATTTTAAATTTGGAATTTATGTTTTTGCCTTTGATTGGATTGCTTTATATTTATATTTCATTTATATATGAGCATATAAATGAGGATATAAATCAGTTTTGAGAATATCCCAAGGATTTGAAGTGATTTGATCATGGTTTAGAGGTGATTTTGGCTAAGTCCTTTAATGGAAAATTAAAGAGGCTTAAGGAAATTTTCATGAATTGATTTGGAATTTCGGAATTTGATTTGATGGTTTTGAATTTATATTTCATTTATAAATGGGAATATAAATGAGAATATAAATGGATTATGAGAAAATCTCAAAGCTTTGAATAAGTTTGAATCATGATTTTGGCTAAGTCCTTAAGAAAGGATTAAGTCCTTTGGGGCTTGTATTCTAATCCACAAGAATTAATTTTTTGTTTATTTTAGTTTTTGGTTTAATTTATCATGGACCCTATTAGTTTGTGAGGAATCAAATTGAAGGAGCTTATCGACTAGAATCAGATTTACTAAACTAAGGGAAATTTAATGTTGAACAAATTTTCCAACCACAGTGGTTACTAGGAAAAGAAACTAACACGGGTAGTGTCTAAATGGGGTCCCAAAGAACTTGATCCAAATAGAGTGCACAAGGGATGGGGCTGGTAAGGGCTTAATCCAACACCCTGGGGAGAATGACATGGCTTGTCATAAATTCAATACGTATTCAGTGTCCAACACAAGGAGAATGCACAGGGACTCATATCTGCAAGAGTGGTGTACTCCGGGTGAGTCATGATAGTGAAACATCAACCAACCTAAGGTGCTCGATTTGCAACAATGACTAGGAAGAAATCTCTAGGGGACTTCATCCTATCCTCTTGATTCGGATAGTCGTCTTCCTGTGCTATCCGATAGGGACTTTGAGTGAATCCCGGGACTATATCACTCAAAAGTAGTCAATGAAAGGAGACTCTGGGGGACTTATCCTAAACTTCAAATATACTCGACCTAGTTAGAACATGATGGCTAGTTCAAGAAGAAAGAATGGGGACTCATATCTTCTTAAACAAAGTCAACATGAGGTAACTTACTGACTGGGCAGTGAAGAATATCATACTAACAAGGCGGTCTTTGGTTTGTAGTGATCAAGTTAGGAAGAAAGCATGGGGACTCACATCCTCTAAACAAGTGACCACTGGGGTGACATACTAGAGAGGTAGCATGTGGATCCAGAGCAGAAAATGCTGAGAGTGCCAGGGGGCTTGCTCCCATATGAAGTAGCTTGAGATAAGATTTTGTGTTTATTGTTGTGCATGTGCTACAAGAGTAGGATCTCAGGGGACTCTTACACCTACCTTAAAACACATGGAATTAATGAAATGATCCCAGGATGCACAATTCATAAAGAAAGGATTGCTTGGTTCTCTCACACCTAACTTAGTTATGCTATTCAAAATAGGATGCCTCTCAAGTTCTCTTACACCTATTCTAAAAGCAGAGATTGCATTTTGTTGTAGAAAGTGGGATAAGATGCCACGGGGATTCTTACAAAAACCCTCAAGGATTCACAAGACAAGCAAATAACACTGAAAGAGAAGATTTGATGAATGGAATCAAATTTTTATATTAATGAATTATTTTCAAATAAGTTTTATTTCATGGGTAATATTTCTTTAGATAGAGCCCATTAATTGTTAGATGTTCCCCTTTACAATCAATAAGGATAAGATCCTCCTTGGTAAGCCTTCTCATGACATTCGCCTTCCCAAGTGGGTTCAAACTTTCTTCCCATCTTTCAATAATTGGTCTCCTTAGACTAACACAAGTTCTCTACTTGGAAAAGACCTAGGGGATCCTTGTTGTGAGCTTGAATCATTGTCCTTGTATAACTTGAGGTTCTAAGCTGGTGACATCCTCCAAACCTTTGAGCTCTTAACCACAACTTTGCATTATGCTCGTAGTGATCTTATTACCCAAAGCTATCCTTAGTGAGTTGAACTTCTAGGGAAGAAGACTTGACTCATACAAAGAAAATGGGGTGATGAGTTGATATGTGTGTGTGGTAGGCCCAGCTTCAAACATTTTCGTTCTACTTTCATTTGATGCCACCAAGAGTCTTCTTCAATATTGGATGAGAGTTTTATTGAATGCTTACACTAAGCCATTAGCTTTGGGGTAGTAGATGGTGGAGTATCTCCAATCTATGGTGTATTACGGAAAAGCTATTGATCTTTGCTTTTAAATGCACCATTATCGATATAAATTTCGAGGCACAACCTATATGATATGGTTCTAAACTAAAAACATGGTGAACTATGACCTCGGTGGGATGGATTCCCCCTTGGAAAAGAGTGAGCGCTAAGATGAATTGATGCCCTTGGAAGAAGGAGGATCGTCGGACACCTGTAGCCTCAAATGGCCATGAACCAAGTAGGGTGTAGAATGTTGGGTGGTTGGAGGACCACAATGCGATGGCATCTCTAGCTACATCCATGCTGTGATCATAGAAGGGTGGTATCCAAGTCTTTTGATCTTCAACTTCATCTTCAAACTGATGACTCCACATAGACGAATGTACCTGATTAATGCCATGGGATTTGTGTTTTCTAAACAACCTAATCACATCGTCAAGGATCGTCACAGCCATCTAGCATGAGAGAGCTCTCTGTTTCACCTGATGGGCTTGAAATTTCTCTTGAGGTAGTTTGTTGGTGTTCAAGTAATCTATGAACGGTTGCCTCCAATCTAGCTCCTTGTCCATTTTGGCAATGGCAACCTCCCTTCAAGAGAAAGCCTCTTGATGAGTTGCATCAATATGGCATAAGACTTTATTATTTTGGACCCTTATTGAAATGGACTCATCTTGACATGCCAACTCTTTGGCAAGTTTTGCCAAGGCATCACATCTTGCATTCTCGCCGGGGAACCTTAGATGGTAACTTGGCCAGACTTCATGTTATACGTAGTGTGTGAAGCTTGGGCTTGAGGACAGGACCATTGTTGATGAATGAGAATCTCCAAAGATGTTGATGCTCTTGATGTTGATAGTGAGAAGCAAACCATAAAATACATCTCCCATCGGTGGTTTCTCCCCTAAGTTCATGATTTGTTCATTGGGATCATCACTAAGGAGAATCAAAAGAAGTGGGTGTCAGAAATTTTTCCAATGACTAACCTTTTCGCATGGAGGGGTACAAATGTGATATCAAACTGTGAGAGTATCATGGACCAACGAGCCAAACATCTAAAAGTGTTGGTGGTGTCATTAGGTACTACATTGGATTGGTTCATGAGATCAAGTTCACCTTATGAGAAAGCATGTAGTGCTGTAGCTTCTGAGATGCAAAGATCAAAGCTAAGCAATATTTCTCAATAGGTGGATAGTTTGCTTCAATAGGATCGATGAGCTAAGGTTGTAGAGTGTGCTTTCCTTCCCCTCATCATTGGCTTGAAGCGAGAGAGTCATCCAATGAGTGTAAGGATCAATGGGATAGAGGCTCAACGGCATGGAGTATTCTTTGATATCTTGAATGCGTCGACACTTGTCATCCCACAACTTGGCATCCTTTTGACAAGTGTTGAGAATGGTTTGCATCTCCTAATAAGTTTGAGATATAACATCTCTTAGATACATCATCCTTGAAAGGATCTAAGTTGAGTTAAACTCATAGAGGTGGCATTTCTAAGATAGCTTTGATCTTTTCATGATCTATTTCTATTCCCGGTGTTGTACAACAAACCCAGGAATTTCTCAAGTGACTCACAATGCACACTTGAAATCTTGAGGTTATATTATCTTAGTTGAAAAACTCTCTCAAGTCAAAGAGGTGGTCTTCTTTTTCTCTGCTCTTAACTACTAGATCATCAACTAGCACTCAACATGATGGATGAGTTTTTGAAGATCTGAGTCATCTTGGTATGTAGCACCAACATTTTAAGGTCAAAATGCATGACACTATACAGAATATTTTGATAGTTCAAAAGTAGTGTTTCTTTCATCTTAAGATCTTGATTTGGTTATAGCGATGATCCATCCAAGACTACATGAGATGAGGTAATGTCCACCATTAATTCTAGTATATGAAGAGGAAACTCATCCTTAGGGCATGCCTTGTGGAAGTCTCTAAAATTGATGCAAATGCAAATTTGACCATTCTTCTTCTTAACGGGATGACACTAGCCAGGTAGGATATTTTTTTCTTCATGAAACGCATCAATCGGTTTTTGACTTCAAAAGTGACATTGTTCAATTTCTAATCGCATGCTAGGGGCTTGCTTAATAGGGGTAATTATTTATTGCTAGCTTATGGAGCAATGAGATAATGGGCTTTTCTTCATAACTCCATGTAGTCTTTAAACTCGTAATAACTAAGTCATTGGTTTCTTCTTTATTCAGAACATATGTTGTGAGATTTTCTTCTATCCCGAGGTTGATTTTCTTTTTCTCGATTGTTTAATGGATTTTTCTTCAAATTATTGGTGCCTCTTTGACTTGGAGATCATCAGGATCATCTAAAGTTTCTAAACACACATTCTCTAAGAGTTGGGATGTGTAAGAAGAACTATCTTAGATGATTGGTAACAATAACTTGATCGTAGTCATTGACTGACCTTTAATCAGTCCGCTCTTGATTGTGTTTCCAGTATTGTTCCATAATTTTTAAATATTCGACGTGCTTGGACCAAGTGAGAGGAACCAAACCTTTCAGATAAGATTTTGAACACAAGGTGAGTAAAGTTAAAAGATAATTCCATTAATTTTTAAAGTATCTTCCTCAAGTATCGAGTCTAGACTTGAGATGATGAACCCAAAAAGAACTTCTTATCATATCACTTTGGAAGACTTAAAATTCCTTACTAAACCTTCAACTTTAGAGATGTAAGTGGTAAGAGCTAAGGTTCCCAACTTCTAGAATAGTTTCCAATAAACCAGATTCGAATACTTTGCTTTGCTTGGAGGCCTTGTCATCATCTACGGATCAAAGTCACCTCCAATGGAACCCAGAGGGGTTGGGCTATACTAATCACATTGGACTCATCCTCAGAATAGATTCTAAGTCAATGTGAATAGTAAGGGTACTCCATGAACTAGAACAAGACCTATTAGCAAGGCCAACTAGGGGTCTTCCACCTCTGAACGCCTCTGTTTCTACCTACCTCACGGTAGAAATACCCATCTCCATGATGTGGAATGAACCATGGGTGAAATGTGATATGGATCCACTTCTTCTTCAATTCCCCTTTCTTGCTTACTTGGACTTTTTTTTTTCATTTTTCTTTTTTATCTTTTTCTTTTTGCTTTTGCATTTGCTTTTGAATTTTGTCCAAGTTCACAAGAAAGGGTGTTTTGAGAAAGATAATAGTTGCATCCTCATAAATCTCAACCTCTAATTGAGAATGACTTTTCTTCCCTATTAACAATACTCAATTCCATCTTTTGAACTTGATGCCGATGAAGGAGGATGAAATGATCTAGTTCGATGTATCAACTACCAAGCAAAGTGAATGAGTATTGAATCAATGATGTAGAACTTGGATTCATCTTACCGATCTCCAATGGCAACTATAGAACCAAGCTCTCTTGATCATTGAATCCTCTCGACATCATCCTATCTCTCAAGAGTAGAGATGTCGATCTTCAAATAGGCAAGGGTCTTTAGACTCATAATGTTTCTTGAAGCACGATCTGAGAACCAGTCGAACTTTGTCCATGTTATGTAAAGTATGGGGGGCTTGTGCTCCAAGTCCCCATGAAGGCCTTCTGAAGAGATCCTTGGGCTTATTTTGATAGTGTGCTTCCTCACCTATAGCAATTAGCTAAAAAGCATATATTTAGATCAAGGAGAGCCTTGATTAGTGATTCACTCATCTCTTTGGATAAGACAAGGGCATCAAATATGCTTAGCTTAGATGGAAACTTTCTTAGATGAGAAAGGACATTATAGTCCACCTTCGGTTGGTCTTCCACAAGCATATCCAAGGGTGGAGCATCGTGGAAGGGTTCTCATCTTCATACCAATGACTTATTTTCCTCTCTATCTAGAGGTCTTCCTTAGAAGGTAGAACCTTGCCACTAGAGGTTGACTTGATAATCTCGAGGCAAGGTGGTGGCAAGTTCACGCCGTCACCTACAACTTCTCCTATGGGACTCTCAAAATTAGATGATTCCAAGTCTATCTCAGATCAACTAGTATTGAGTTGGAAAGTCAACTCTAAGAAAGAGGAAGATCAATTGTTATAGTTAATTACACTTGAAGAGTTATTGTTAGAATAGAAGAGACAACTCATCAAGACACATATGTAATTCAAATTTTATTATTTAATTTTTTGGAAGTATTTTGAGGTACAAAGTAGAGTCAAGTAGAGTGAGTGTAAGGGATTTGATGCCCTTATCTGCGATACAAGTTCTACTAGTAGAAGAAATAGAAGAGCTAGCCAAAATGGTAGAAGTCACTGGAAGCTGGCAACAAGTTTGGACCCATCGATGGTTAGTAAGGTGCTATCGGATCGACACATGTTACTTCTTCTTCTTCTCTTGAGCTCCCACTTTCTTAGAGTTGGCAGCGGTTGCAAACCTTCCTTGGTGTTGGAGGTTTGAGTGACTCAACCTCAAGGAAAGCTTCTTGATCTTCAATTATTTTCTTAGAATTATTAAAAAAAATGTCCCAACCTTCATTGGTTTTGGTAGGATCGCTTGTATCCCCAAGGATTACCTAATGGAACTAGAAGGTTGTTCCACAAGGTATTCCTTTTGGGATAACGACAACACCATCTTGTGTTGAAGCAAATCCAAAGTAAAGCAATCCTCCAAAATGTGGACTTTCTGGTGGTAGAAAAAGTTTGGATCATGACTTTTACCTACTTCCTCGATCTCTAGGCTTGGGTAGAAATCAAGTTTCTTTAAGAGATTCTTAAAGATCTTCGTTCTTAAAAGAATAAGGTTTGTTTAACTTATCTAAAAGAGAAGGTGGACCATATACAGCGGTGGAAATGCATGCTACCGCTAGTGGTGTGGTGATTGATGCTGTCATGGAGGTTGAGGTGGAGTATGGCTTCCCTGGTGGCAAAAGGTGGAGGCCTGAGGTCATGGTCGCTTGGTGATCTCTGGTTGCTTCCCCTTGTCAACCAGCTACTCAGTTTCTTCTCAAAACCTTTTGGGATTTCTCTTTGGCTAGGAAAGGTGTTTGGCCTCTCTAGTAGACTAGCCACCTTGTTGATTAGCATCTCAAATGTCTTTATGGTGAAGCCCTAAAGCATGAAGCGGCTATTCTTCAAGAGAATCTCAATGGCATGTTGTTCAAGTAGTTCACTCTCTTCCTCAGGTTACACCATGAATATAATCAATAAGTGACTCATCGGAGTGCTATTGGGCTACAACAAGATCACCTACAGTAACCCTTTGTTGAGCTCCAGCAAATCTCTTGATGAAGAATTGCTCTAAATAAGAAAATATCTTAACCATTGGATTTAACATATATCAAAGGTGATACCTAGACTAAATAAGAGTCTAAAGAGTAAAGCTTCCGCCACTGGTTGGAACAAGCCTTGAAGTGAGCTATATGCTCCCTCGGATTGACTACCATCAAGCTCTTGAAGGAAGGAGGAATGAAACCCTTGGGATCTTGGATAACATCAAATTCCTGGGTAGAGTCTATCCTTTGGGCGATAATCCTGCTTGAGCTAAAGCTTCCTTCTTGCAACCATGAATTTCGATCTTTTTCATGTATGGAGGCACTTTCCACTACCTTCCTATAGACTAGTCTTGCTCAACAAGGTAGAGTCTTAAGTGTCTAAGACATGCACTAGCTCAGTTTAACATCAACTAATAGGATGGAGAGGGGCTTTCTTACAGACACTACTTCTAACAAGTCTTACAATTGTTGTGCCATCCTATCAATCTATTCATCTTTCCTTCTTTTGTGTTGATGGGTTGATTCTGCATTTCCTTGATCAACCTCATCACCTTCCATGGCTGTTGCTCTAAGAAAAGAATCTAGTCTCGACCATGCATACCAGTTGAATCATCAAGTCATCTTCAATGGGATTGAAGCTAACTCTTTCTTCATGAGACCATGCATACCTAAGATCTCCTTTTTCTCCATAAAATAGTGTGCAACTATCTCATAGGATCGATCTAACTCAGCAACAAACATCTTGGGGTGGTGTGATCTATCATCACGAGAGGCAGGACCTCACCTGTAGCTGGGGTGTCAATCCTATGTGGACTCACTAAAGAATAATCCTAATTGATATTATTATAATAGAAGTAGGATGATTGATCCCACCGAATTGTCATCTTGGATATCCATGATAGCCATCACCATCTCCACATCCTGTATGGGTGGAGTTGGTGAAGGAACATGATGCGAGTCGCCACTACTCCCCCTGCGGGCATCACCAAGAGAGTTTGGCCATGGTGTAGGAGGAGTAGATCCCTTGGTAGTAGATCACCATCATTTTCCCAATGCGGCCTTCATGGCCTTGGATGTAATGGGTGATTTTGAAACCAGGTGATGCGGACATGGGGAAGAGCGGTTGGGTGGACACACCACTCTCTGTATAGAAGCCCTCCATGGTGGCTAGTCCCCATGAGAAGAATACTATCGTATAGTGATATGCGCCTGAAAAGTCAACCAGCGAAGATCTGACTACGGCTAAACTTCACTCATTCGGTAATGTAATGTATGGGCCTCCAGCCTCTCACGAGGATGCCTCCCCATGCTTTGGGGGATACAGATCAAAGATCAAATTGGTCAGACTTGAGTATCCTTCTGCATTGAGCAGTAGGCTAGCATGACCTCTACTCAGAAATTCGGTTGTAGATGTACCATTTGAGGAGGCATCCTCTAGCATCCTCTCATCTAATCTTGAGAGGATGAAACTAGTTATCCATAAGTGAAGTAATCATGGGAGACTCATCCATGATGATCCGGCATGCTTCAAGCTCTCGGCTATCAGTATGGAACCACCATGATTCTTGTTCTTGCATTGAATATGAGTGGGATGAGAGTGTGAGCTAGACCTATACTCAAATGAAGGGGAGACAAGCCTTGAAACAAGGGGAGCCTTACCTTGGAGGTACAGATGATAGGTTGCTATGCACAGACAAATCTAGGATGAACTCGAACTGAACTGCATCTGAAATCGAGTCTATGGTACTACCAACTTTCCTCTTCAATGAGGAGACATCAATCAAAATCTACCCTTATGACCTCGCCACCTTCTTCTGGCCATGGTGGGGAATGCCCATTGATCGACCCCTCAAATCCATGGGCAGTGGATCAAATGAGTATGATCCAAGGAAGTCAACCTCCAAGGCTAGATCCATGTTGTGAAGTAAAGATAAATTTCTAGGAACCACCATTGCACACTAAAACAAACTAAACACTTGCCCGAAAGAGATCCAATGAGAAATAAACTTGCATCAATTTTCTATCTCCATATATTTTTTGAATTTTGAATTTTAAAATTTGAACCCATATCCAACAACTTGGAAGTGTTATGTGGGGTTTATGTGGGGTTCAAATGAATTTGAAGAGATTGATTGATTGAAAAAGGAATTTGAGTATGAATCCAAACTTCAACAAATTTAGGTATGTTGAAATATGGGTTCAAAATTTTGATAGGATGCTTCCATAGGTTCATTATTTAGTTTTGATTTTAAAATTTTGTGATTTTGAGGACTCTTTCCTTTAACAAATTTGGGTATGTTCAAGTAAGGGTCAAATGATTTTGTTTTGTTTGAATTTTTTGAAATTTTACTTTAGTTAGCAAATTTAGGTATGCTAAGTGAAGTAAAAGTGTTTGTTTCTTTTTGTGAATTTTGTTTTGTTTTGATTTTGAAAATTTTGGAATTCTTACTTAGCAAATTTAGGTATGCTAAGTGAAGAACCCAAATGTGTTTTGTTTAATTTTGAAAATAGGGTTCTTAGCAAATTTATGTATGCTAAGAAAATTCTAAGTGTTTTCATTTGTTTAGAAAATTTTGATTTTTGAAATGGGTTGGATCCTTAGCAAATTTGGTATGCTAAGGGGATTCTAAGGTGCTTTGTTTTGTTTGGAAAAATTTTGAAAGTGGAAATTCAACTTTAGCAAATTTGGTATGCTAAAGATGAAATCCCACTTGGTTTTGTGAAATGGAAATTTCACTTAGCAAATTTGAGTATGCTAAATGAAATTCCAAATGGTGTGTTTAAAATTTTGATTTCATTTTTGATTTTGAAAATGGAAACTTCTCCTTAGCAAATTTGGTATGCTAAGGGAAGAAGTTCCAAAAGGTGTTTGAAAATTTTATTTTGACTTTGGAAACTTTACTTAGCAAATTTGAATATGCTAGGTGGAGTTCCAAAGTTTTGAATTTTGGATTTGGAAACTTTACTTAACAAATTTGGGTATGTTAAATGAAGTTCCAAATATTGTTTGAAAATTTTAAAATTTTTGGATTTGGAGAGTTCACTTAACAAATTTGGGTATGTTAAGTAAGGTTCCAAAATGTGTTTTGAAAATTTTTGAATTTTGGATTTTGAAACTTTACTTAACAAATTTGGGTATGTTAAATGAAGTTCCAAATGTGTTTAAATTTTTTTGAAATATGATTGTTGATTTTTGATTTTGCATTTGGAAACTTCACTTAACAAATTTGAACTAATTGAGGTTCCAAATGTATGTTTGAAAAATTTTGGATTTTAAATTTGGAGACTTCACTTAAAAATTTGGATATGTTAAATGAAGTTCCAAATGCGTTTAGAATATTTTTAGATTTTGAATTTGGAGACTTCACTTAAAAATTTTGGGTATGTTAAGTGAGGTTTTAAATATGTTTTGAACTATGATTGTTGATTTTGATTTTGAATTTGGATTTGGAAACTTCACTTAGCAAATTTGAGTGTGCTAAGTGAGGTTCCAAATGTTTGAAAAATTTTTAATTTTGAATTTGGAGACTTCACTTAACAAATTTGGGTATGTTAAATGAAGTTCCAAATGTATGTTTTGAAAAGTTTTTGAAATATGATTATTGATTTTAATTTTGGATTTGGAAACTTTACTTAGCAAATTTGATTATGCTAAATGAAATTCCAAATGTGTGTTTAAAATTTTTTTTTGAAATATGATTGTTGATTTTGATGTTTTGAATAGAGGACCTCCATTTAACAAATTTAAGTATGTAGAATGGAGATCCATTTTATTTTGAAATATGATATTTTTATTTTGTGTGTGATTATTTCTTTTTGAAGAGAGGAACTCAACTTAAAACATATATGAAATATGTTTAAGTGGGATTTCCTAAATGATATTTTATTTTTTTTGTTGGGAAATAAATCTTCATTTAATAAATTAAATGAGGATGTTCATGTGTGCTTTTTGAAAATTTTAATTTTGTTTACAAATGAACTTTTTATTCAATAAGTGTGAGTGTATTGAATAGAAGAATTCGATTATGATTGTGATTTTTGAAAAAGATGATTGTTTATTTTATTTTGAGAATGAAATATTCATCAAAGTGAATTAAAAGAAGATATCCATTTGTGCTTTTGGAAAATGTCATCAGTTTATTTTGAAAATCCCCATGTAATTATATGAACTATTAAATAAGGGTGAAGTAATTTTGTGGAAAATATTTTATTTAGTACATTTTTGGAAAAGGTGCTTTTGAAAATGCAAAGTTCTTTATGAAAGATTTATTACTTTTAGGATGGACCTTTCCTTATCATGAAAATGTTAAGGAGGAAGTCTTTAAAATTTGTTTTCCTTTTATTTTAGATCTTTTCATTTTACCCATTGGAGAAATGAGGTTTTAAGACCAACAAGGAATGGTCCTAAAACCTAAAGATGCTAACTCAACTCAAGAATGAAAGAGCTAAGTGCCGGAAAGAAGGATAGTCTTGGATTTATGCCAAAGTACAAACCCTATCGATACTAATGATGATCATTTACCAAAGATGGAGAGAGAAACCATCCCTTAAAAATCCATGGTGAATAATTCCACACACATATAGAGTTGCTTCAAATCATGGTGAAAGGAAAGGCAAAATTATATATGGAAATTCAACTTGGTAAAAGCCATGTATTTGGATGTACTTATTCAGTGATTGGGTAGTCATCAAGGTATAATGTACTATCTTGAAAGACAGTCACTACCCTTTAATGGAACTAATCACTTCAATAAGGACTCTAAGGATGATGTCATATGTACTAGAGATTCTTCCCTACTTTACATGGAAAAGTAAAGTAGGGTTTATTATAACAGTTAGTTAAGTTCCCAATGGAAAGCTCCCATAGTTAATTACATTCTAAGGGATGGGATCCCTTAGGAAAACTCGATTAAGGTAAATGATCATTGTCTAAGATTTTAATAGAAGGTGTTGACCTCACTTTGGAGTGAGCTCTCCTCTTCTTAGACTTAGGACTCTTAGACACTAAGAACTCCTTAGTCATAAGACACTTAGTGATTAGGTGAACACTTAACCTAAGCCTAGAGACTTAGAAGTTTTGATCATAAGATTAGGCTATACCTTAGGGCTTGAAATTACCTATCCCATAAACCCAATTTAGATACACTTTCTCAAATCAAACCTAGATTCAATTCTCAAACCAAATCTCAAATTCAAATTCAAATTCCAAATCTATTTCAAAATTTGACTCCAATGATTGAAACCAAAATCAAATTCAAATCCTAAGACCCTTCTAAGCCATATGAACATTCATAAGCTTAGCCAAAACTCCCCAAGATCAAATCAAACTTAATTGATCTCTTTATAAATCAATTATTCCTTCATTTATATTCACAAATATAAATGAAATCCAAATTCAAGTGACCAAAACTATATCAAATCAAACTCAATCCAAACCCTTTAAGCCAATTCTTTGGACTTAGCCAAATTCTATCAAGATCAAGTCAAAACCAATGAATTTCATCTTAAGTCAATCATTCAATTAATTATCTACCCAAATATAAATGAAACCTACCATCATCAAATCAAATCAAAACCAACCTAAGTCAAATCCAACCTAGCCCTTTTGACTTGAAAATTTCAAATGAGCCAAAATCCCTTAGACTCCAAATTGATTTTCGTTGAATTTATATTTCAATCCGGCTCATATAAGTTCAACTAAACTCAATCAAACCAAAACCAAACCAATAAACCCACTTAGGTCCACTTGACCCAAAGTGACCTAAAGGTCCCATTTGAGCCAACTTCCAATCCAACCCAAATTGGATTGAACCAAGCTCACCAAAACCTTCCACCATGATTATTGATCACCCGAATGATCAATTGCAATCAATTGGTCAAACCAAGTCAAGTTAGTCATTTGACCAAGTCAACCCTTAGCCCAAATAAACCAAAACTAGCCAAAGTTCATCCTACACCAAATTGATTGAAATAATGAATTGAATCAACCCAAAATCAATATTTAAATATGACTTGATCACCAATTGAGCCAAACCAAGCCTAATTGGCCATATGATCCAAGTTGACCCAAATTGGCCTAAAGGACCAAAGTCAAATCATGATCTAACCCAAATTAATTGCAACCAATGGCTTAAGTTTATTCCAAATTAATTATTGAACTTGACCAAAGCCATAATTAAACCTAATTTAATCAATCGAACCCAATTGGTCAACTTAACCTAGCCCAAATTGGCCTAAAGGGTAAATTTGGCTAAATCCAAATTAAATACAAATTAATTCAAACCAAAGATCACATTCATCTTCAATTAGCCAATTGAACATGAATCAACCCATAACCGAGCTAATTTGGCCAATTTTGGTCAAATTGATCAATTTGACCCAATATGACCCATATGACCCAAATTGAGCCAAATCCCTTGAAACTAAGCCATGACCCATTGGGGGATGATCAAACCTGACACAAACCCATTTGGGATCAGCCCAAAATCAACCTAACCCATTTAAATCTCTCATGGATCCTCCCCCACACAGAATTTCACCCAACCTTATTTAATTCTCCCCATCACAAGCACTTAACTCCTCCCAACATTTGCATTGAATAGAGCTGATCATATGGTAGCAAGAGAGGACTTTGGAGCAAAATCAATAGTCCTCAATCATTCCATCATCCATGCCAACCACTCAAGCAAGATGACAATCAATTTGGAGCCAAAAGTTCTAAAAAGAATGGATTTTGGCCATTATAAAGAGGGAAATGAGGCTTTAGATCTCTTACTCCCACCACCATTCACCCCAAAGCACCCCAAAGAAAAAAAGGAATCCATAACCCACCTCTTTGAGCCATTTATGAGCTAAAAACAAATAGTTACTTTTTTATGATGATAAACATCGAAGATGATGTTCAAGGGAGGGTTGGTTAAAGAACATTCCAAAGCTTCCTCACATACCTAAGAGTTCTCGGATCTTCACCACCGCCGAAAACCATCACCGATGAGGTAAATTTTGTCAAACGTTAGCCGACCATAGGATTTCATGTATTTTGTGTTAATTTTTTTTTTATAATTTTAGCAATTTTCCCAAGATAATCCTACATTTTTACTTTAAATCATCCCAATTAAAAAATAAAATTTTTTGGTGAATTGACACAAAAAGTCCATTTGGATAAGTTTTCACTTAGAAAACCCTATTTTTCCATTTAAAACCTTATTGTTCACCGTCGGGCTACGTAAGGTCCCCAGTTCATGGGATCGATGGCTTAGATCATGTGGATCGTGATCCGAGCCTTGATCACACGATTAATGATCACCGTCGATGCGGCGGTTGATCGGGCGACAATCTGCGCAGCCTATGATATGGATCATCCGATTTGATTAGAGTGAACCATGGGTCTCTTATTCGGTCTTTCCTTTGATGGCGGCTCGTCGCCGCATATTTTTTATTTAAAAAATTAATTTAAATTACTTGAAACTTCAAAAATTCATAGAAAATAAAATATTTAACCAAAAATTGCAAACAAAGGCTCATTGTATTCATCGTTCTGAGTGGAATCCAACAAAGCCAAAATCCTCAAATTTCACTAAGTATTTTGAGCTTTATTTAAGTTTTATTAAAAATCAAATTTCATTAATTAAACCAAAAATATATGTCAGATTAAGTTGAAATTTTCAAGGATTGAAATAAAGTTAAAACACAGCTACCATAAAAATTTCAAGTGAAAATGACTTATGGATTGGGAGAAATTAAATTTTGAAGTTATTGTCCATTTTAATAAAATAAATCAAATAAAAATTCAAAATTTATAAAAATCTTCAAAAATGGCTTAAATCACTTCAATTGACAACTAGGACTCTTAAGAAAATAATGTGATCTTCTAAATCCTAATGAACCCCAAACAACCACTTAAGAGTAGAGTTTAATCAATTAAGGAGTTAATTAAAACATAATCTAAAAATAATTTAAATATCAAATCAAAATCAAAAATGAAGTAGCACCTAAGCAATCATTAATCAAACCTCAAATCAAAAAAAATATCACTCTTAGAGGAAATTAGATTAAATATGATTAAATCTATTTAAAAGCAATAAAACTCAATTAAATGATTAAATCTTAAATCAAACTTAAAATTCAACAAATCTAAGACACTTTAACATGGGTTAAACTAGTATAACTAAAACACTAAGCATGGAGTCTTAATCATATGAAACTCCTTAATGAATATAAATAAACTAAAACTAATTAATCATTAAATAAACTAAAATTCAATTTGATTAACAAACCAATTCAACATAATCATTTGATATTAATCAAATTAAACCAAATAAAGTTAAAGTAAACTTAATTAACATATGATTAAATCACATCCATTTAGAATAAGATAATTAATTAACCATTAAATATTTCAACATAATAACTAAATCAAACATGTTAATGAAATCAAACAAACATAATAAATGAAACAGATCAAATAAAACTCTAATCATAAATAATCAAACTTAATTGAAATGAAATAAACAATTAATTCACTTAATGACAATGATGGTAATAATAATAATCCTTTAATCAAATCAAACTTAAGTAAAACACTTAACTAAATCAAATCACTCACATGTGGAAATTAAGTCATTAATCTCTAATTAAACAAACCCTTAATTAATTTAATGATTTAAAATTTAATTACCCTTAATCAAACTTAATTAATCAAACATTTAATTAATGCAAAATTAATGAATTAATCCATCATCTTAATGAATCAAATTAATTTAAATAAGTTACATTAAAGCTAACTCTAAAATTAAGCTTAAATGCCTAATTAAATTTAATAATTAATCACACCACTTTAAAGCTAATTAAGTTAATCAAATTAATCATATTGAACCTAAGCTTAATCAAACATAACCAATATGAAATTAAATACTAATAAAAACCTAAATTATTAAGTCATTAATTACATCATTAAGAATTGAATAAATCTTTATTTAATTTAATAATTACTTAAACACACTCCTTACTTAAACTAATTACCCTTAAGCTAATCCAATTGAATAAATACCTAAGCAATGCAAACTTAATAAATTAATCCACCATCTTAATAAACCATATTTACTTTATAAATCAGATTAAAATTAATTCAAATTAAATAATTAATTAATCTAATTAATTTGATCACACATCTTAAGTAAACTAATTAAAGTCAATCAAATTAATCATATTAAACTTAAACTTAATCAAACTTAAATGCAATTAAATACCAATAAATTCTTAATTTAAAGTTAAATCATTAAGTCATTAATTACATCATTAACCTAAATAAATATGAAATCAAATTTAAAAAATTAAATAAATCTTTACTTAATTTAATAATTGATCACACCTCTTAAACAAGCTAATTAAGTTAATCAAATTAATCATATTAAACTTAAGCTTAATTAAACATAAATTTGAACATAATTAAAATGAAATTAAATGCCAATCAAATAATAAATAAGTTATTAATTACATCATTAACCTAAATAAATATGAAACCAAATTAAAAATTAAACAAACCCTTATTTAATTTAATAATTAACCTAAACACACTTCTTAATTAAATAATCACATTAAACCTACCAACCCATAGACTAATAAAATAAAATCAAATCAAATCAAATTAAATTAAATTAAGAAAGACTCTCATCAATTTAATATGCAATCAAATCAAATCTCATTCAACCTACTTAAAGATAAACTAATTAACTATCCAATGTATGAAATCAAAATGCAAACCAAGCTTTGATAAACATGACAAATGGATGAGATCAAAAAAATAAAATTGTAATTACTGGGAATCAAACTCAATTAAAATCAAAAGAAAATCTCAATTAATCTAATCAAAAACTACAAATGAATGAACCATAATCAAATCAAATAAACATAAAGTTAAGTCACATAACCATAATCAAAGAAAAGAATTAGATATTAATTTACAAGGATATTGAATTATCAAGATTTAATTAAACTAAAACATCTAATCTAAAATTAGTCATGAATTTAAACTAACTTAAACTTCATTAGAGATCAAGGATATTAAATTATCAAGATTTGATTAAGTTAAAACATCTAATCTAAAATTAATTAATCAAAAAGCACATGAATTTAAACAAACTTAAACTTCATTAGATATTAAGGATATTGAATTATCAAGATGCAATTAAATCAACACATTTAATCCAAAATTAATCAATCAAATACATGAAGCTTAAACAAACTCAAATTCTAAATTCTAAATCAAATCAAATAAATTACACAAATTCAAATGGGCTAATTAAGATACTTAAAGACCTTAGCTAGACTCTTTTGGAGTTAGGATGTAGAATAGGATGAGTTACAAATGGAATTCATTACTCTTCATTCATTCTAAAACTTAAACATCACTTTATCCAAATAAAAATGAAATAAAATGAAAAATAAATCATTAAATCATTTAAATTGAAATCACCAGGTAAAATTTAAACAAAATTCAAACTCAAATTGAAACTTAAACTAAAGAAGCCTAGTAAAGTCTTGTCACAGTTAAGCACACACATTAGAATACTAAGTCACCACTTCTAGTGCTAAGTCGTGTATGTTTGATGTTGTGTTTTATTTTGTGATGTAATATTTTAGACTAGATGAGAGGGTGTATGTTTTGTAGACTAGATGTTAGGCCATTATTAGATTAATCATATTTTCTACAGGTGCTTATGCTTAAGGGGTCACTGTAATAAAAATATAAATGTTTTTATTTTGCAAGTTGCTTAGCCCCTAAGCGTAACCCATGCTAGGACAGGTGGGCTTGGTTACCCATGTGTGGGGTGCTAAGTCCAAATTATTCATATAACTACTTGTGTTATATGGTGTTTTAACATTTATTTTGCGGAGTAATTATATTTATTTCTTCTATTTTTAATGTAATTTTGCATTAGGAATTAGGATCAATGTTATGGGGGATTAAGATGAGCAGTGGCCAAAAGGCTTAGTCCGTGGGGTGCCCTGTGATGCCTTTGGAGCAAATCAAATCAAAAGAAAGAGAAGGAAGAAATGAAGAAAAGAAGACCCAGATAGCATGTATTATTTTGTTTTTATAATCCGGTTGTACAAGGGTAGAGCTCGGCTACCCATCTTTTTTTTTCTCTTTTTGGGGTGTATAGCGGAAGCTGACGCATTGGCCTTTTATTCTTTTACAGTAGTTTATAAAATTATTTGATGTTGTGTTTAGATTGTGCATTAGAATGACATGCTTTTCATAGTTTCTTTATGACTGATGTTTGAATGTGTGGCCTGGATGCGGTAGGCTTTTAGGAGGAAATTAATTTTTCTACCCCCCAATTAAAACTCATAATTAAAATTTTAAAATAACTCATAACCTCACCATAAATAGGAATTAAATCAAGATGATAAAATTTTTAGCAACCCCTTAGATGGATGAATGAATGTGTAATATCATGCATGTCATATTCTTCCACTCTTGTTAAGAGGGGGCTTCCATCTTTGCGAGAGAATGAAGGCTTAGCCTCTGAGAGCCTTTGGTGGAAGAGCACCCATTTCTCTCTTGATTTGCCCATAATCAAGTGCTCATGCATTTAGGCATACAAAATCTCATAGACTGTGTCAAAATAAAGAGTCCAAAAGAATCAAATAAATTTCATAAAATTTGCATTTGATTAAGTCATGGTTTCATACCACTCATGCTCTAGTCTCTTAGGGAGTGAGTTTAAGGACTTAGTTTTCTCTTTAAATAAAAATAGCCTAGCCATCTTATAAGGCATAAGACTTACCTACATGAATTTAAAGCATAGGAGGAGTTAGCTGGCTGCCACTCCAGATGGTAATAAGTCCAATAGTCAGGTGGTTTATTCTTTATTGTGGAGATACACCATATACCCATTTTCACCTTAGATTTTGGTCGTGCTTTGTTCCTCGCAAAAGCTCCCTAGATTTAGGATATTAGGCAGCATAAATCCTCACCTCTTAGGCATTTCACAATCTTATGTTGTGGAATTATAAGCCTTAGCAATCTAATAAAATGTCAACTCAAATAATTAACTCTCTTCAATTTCAAAAATATAAAGCCCAACTATAGGGTAGATTGGAATGCTCACTAGGCTTCCTAGTATCATGAGCATTTCCTACTTTCTCCTTTTGAATTCCAAAAATAAGTCTTCTCCTTGATCTATCCCATTTGGTTTTCTAAAATAGCCATTCCTTTGATAGTCTTAACCTTAAAAATCTTTGGAGACCCTAATTGTGTACTTTAATCAAGTGTATTCTTAAGAATTTCTCATTCCTTGTAATTGACTATAGGGCTTGCCTCCATAGGGAACTTAATGAACTAAAATAAACCCTACTTTACTTTTCATGTAAAGTAGGGGAAAGATCTCTGATATATTCGAAGACCCATCTTGCCTTAGGAGTCCTTATTAGGTGATTAGGTCCATTATAGGGTGGTGATTTCTATCTTTTGAGATAGTGCATCATTCCTTAATGATGCACCCGATCACTTCAATAAGTATCCCCTAAGATCTGTGTGGTGTCTCATATCTCAAAAATAAACACCTCAAATTTTTTTGGTGACTCTGGTGGGGATAGTTCCTCTCTCCATCTTTAGTAGACAATTATTGTCTCCAAGCATTCATAGTGGACTTATATTTTATATAGGTCCGAGACTATCATTCTTTTCATTGAAACTTAGCTTATTTCATCCTTAAGAAAAGCTCGCTAACATCATTTAGGTTTTAAGACCTCTCTCCGTGTAGGTCCTAAAATCCCTATTGGATTCCCCCAATAGGTGAAAATTAAAATTAATCAAACAAAGGAGATGACCAAAATTAAGAACCTCTTCACCATTCTGATGGTGAGGCAAGGTTCATCCCATGAACAATAAGAAAATAAAACCCTTCTACAAAATAGCACATCTTTCCACATAATAATAGATCTTTACACAAAATTTGTAAAAAATTTCAAAAGGCACAAAACACATATAACCAAACCTCGTTTAACAAATCTTATGATTGTTACAAGGAGGTTCCTTTTTAAAATAAAAATCAACCATTTTAATGTCTTTTCAAAAGCACATTTTCTTTGGAAATAGCTATCCCCATCCACACACTCAAATTTGTTGGATGGAGATTCTATTTTTGAATAAAATCATGATATAAAATTGAAACTCCACTTAGCATACTTCACATGTGCTAGAGTTGAAGTTTCCTCTCTTTAGAAAAGCAATAAACCATACACACATAAAAGAGAAGTCAAGACATGTTCGAACCCCCCACCTGACATACCCAAATTTGTCAAATGGTAGTTCCCCTTCCCTTGGAGAAGGTAGAGCAAATTCAATTCTATTTGCATTTGTTTGATAAAACCCCTTCTTGCCAAAGCATTGGACTTCAAAACACATTGGGAGCTCATTTGACATGTCCAAGTATGCCTTGAGAAACTTTTGAAAATCATAAGAACAAATTGAACACCATTTAACATACTTAAGTTTGTTAAATAAGTTCCTTTTCTTTCAATAACCATAAACACATCGACTTTCACTTAACATACCAAATTTGTTAAGTGAGATTTCATTTTCAAAATCATAAACACACTTAACTTTCACTTAACATACCAAATTTGTTAAATGAGAGTTTCATTTTTAAAAAAAATCATAAATACATTTAACTTTCACCTAACATACCAAATTTGTTAAGTGAGAGTTTCATTTTTCATAAACACATTTGACTTTCACTTAACATACCAAATTTGTTAGATGAGAGTTTCATTTTCAAAAATCATAAACACATTTAACTTTCACTTAACATACCAAATTTGTTAAGTGAGAGTTTCATTTTCAAAAATCATAAACACATTCAACTTTAACTTAACATACCAAATTTGTTAAGTGAGTTTCATTTTCAAAATCATAAACACATTTAACTTTCACTTAACATACCAAATTTGTTAAATGAGAGTTTCATTTTCAAAATCATAAACACATTGGACTTTCACTTAGCATACCAAATTTATTAAGTGAGAGTTTCATTTTCAAAATCATAAGCACATTTGACTTTCACTTAACATACCAAATTTGTTAAATGAGAGTTTCTTTTTCAAAATCATAAACACATTGGATTTTCACTTAGCATACCAAATTTGTTAAGTGAGAGTTTCATTTTCAAAAATCATAAGCACATTTGACTTTCACTTAACATACCAAATTTGTTAAGCGTGAGTTTCATTGTCAAAATCATAAACACATTTGACTTTCACTTAACATACCAAATTTGTTAAGTGAGGGTCTCTTTTTCAACACACAATTGATCCCTATTTTAACATACCAAATTTGTTAAATAAGGATCCAATTTTTCATGTCAAACCACACTTGAGCTTTCACTTAACATACCAAATTTATTAAGTGAGAGTCTCATTCTCAAAGAGAAATAAATATAACTCAAACAAATTTGAGCTTTCACTTAACATACCAAATTTATTAAATGGGACTCCCATCTTCAAAGAAAAGCAAATCTATCTCACAATCACATTTTACTTTTACTTAGCATGCCAAATTTGTTAAAAAGTCTCATCATCAAGCACAAATGAAACACATGTGGCCTCCACTTAACATACCAAATTTGTTAAGTAAGAAGCCCCATTTTCAAATCAAAATATCACACAATCAAATCTTAACAAGCAAAAATATTTCAAATACACAATCACAACCTCTTCTTAACATATCCAAATTTTCTAAGTAAAGGTCTTTCAAACTATCAATATTTTCAAACAAGATGCATAAAACACAAATAACTCCAAGAAAATCTCTGAAATTTTAGAACCCCACCCAACCTACCTAAATTGGTTTAGTATGGTTTCAAAATTGAAATCAAATGGCAAAGACTCTCCTCAATATCCAAATCTCTAATGAACCCCACTTAACATATTATTGAGTGGGTTCAAAACTCCAAACTTCTATTACTTGCATGGAATAAATATCAAAGCAAAAATATGCAAGTTATATTTCCACAAATGCGGACATACTCATCAACTAGTGCTTTTGCTTTTACACATGGCTCAGTATGTATTTACTTTTCCTTTCGGATGGATTTGGCCTTGGATGGGCAGACCTCTGAGCCTTCCCACCTCATTCATTTTGGAGGTTTGAGAGGGCTAGGATCACTTGTGAGGGGACCACCCTCACATCCAGTGTGGTGGAGGTGGCGGTCATCCAGGTTGAGATGTCATCTCGAGTTTCCCTCGAAGAGGAAGACATGGCGTTCCAAGCAGTTGTAGTTCTGCCTGCACTCGGTGGTTCCCCTTTCTTCCTAGTGGGCTACACCCACTCATTGGCTCCTTCCAAGGGGAAGGCTACCTTATCTTCAAGGATAGTCTCCCCACTAGGTTAGGTCTAGTTCTTGTGTTCTTAGTAGGACTGCCGGTGCCACAAGATCAAGCAGCATCATGACCGCATAGCCAAGGAGCTAGAGGCAGCTTCCTAGTCTGTAGTAAAGGAGTCACCTAGGATAGTGTCTCCTCTTATCATAGAGAACAAGTTTCACCCCTTCTCTAGTTTCGATGAAGAGGAAGACATTAGGAGGATCTCAATTTCACCTCCTCTCGCAGTTCATTTTGAGGCTCCTATCAGTGACAGGAGAAGGTCATATGCCAGCCTTAGATTAGTTCTCGAGTTGGCGGAGCTTATGGATGATTAGAGTCTAGGGCTCAATTTGATTTACATTTTGTTATCCCTCATAGTGTAGGTAGACACATCAGATAGAAGAGGGCTAGGGAGGCCTAGTTATCAGTATAGATTACTAATAGAGAGAGACATAGGTATGCCGCATATGGCCTTAGCCCTCATGGACTTTCCTTTGGCTGCTACCCCACCGATCATCGATAGAATTCTCTTGTGTACTACCCACCATAGGAGAGGAGCTCATGCCCAGAGAAAGTCGGTGTTGCCTTGCCACACCATCCACTCCACCCACCATCACTGTTCAAGTCCATCTATGCCTACAAAGGAACAAGACAACATCCGGGGAAGAAAGACCCATTGGTGATCCATGGCCAAGGATCCCACTTCATCTACTCCATCGAGGTGAGTCGAGTTCCCCACTTGACCTCCTACTTGGTCTTGGTGAAGATGGAGTGGCGACATATGGTCACACCACCATAACTATCATTATCGAGAGCGGAGCATAGAAGGGGAAGGGGATTCTCTCCCATGGCGGTGGATCTCCTAGGACACTACTCCACCCATGAGCGACCAAGAACATGTCTCTTCCATAGTCATGACCCTCCCGAGCTAGCATTCAGTGATAGATGGTGTTAAGTGTATCTCGTCGGTGAGCACATCGGTCGCATATTTGTACCAGCATAGTTAGATCATCCATAGAAGAGATTTTGTAATAGTACTTTACAGTGAAAAAGAGCTTCTAGGGAGTGACCGATCAGATTGTAAGGAGGGAAAGGTGAGCTTTAACCCAGATGAGGATGATCTCTCCCTTCATAGAGACCAGCATAGTCAGAATGGTATTGTGGTTGAGGAAGATGACGTCCTAGCACCTCCGTCAGTAGCTTAAACAAAAGGATGATTAGATCAATCGGATGGAGAAGAGGATGGAAGACTTGTTAGTAGCCCTCCAATCACTTCAAAATTAATCAGTACCACAACATATAACTAGAGATAGATCATCCTGAGTTAGCATGTCCTAGATCAGCCCAAAAGCACTTCTCCAGTAGATCAGGATAGTGGTAGCTTGCATAGGAAGGTGGTGGACAACACCTCCATGCAAGAAAAAGATATCAAGCAGTTGGTGGAACAACAAGTGAAGGATGCATTGGCGCAAGCCCGAGGTGGCTCATCTGTTCCAAAAGGTAGACCCTACCTAGATAAATTTGATGGTGTCCAATATCCTAAGGGTTTTGTGCCTCATTCCTTCAAAATTTTTGATGGCAGTGGGAACCCTCATCAGCATATAGCACACTTCAGGGCAGGATGTTGCAATATCGGTGGTAGTGATGCACTTCTATTCCCTCTGTTCGTCAGTAGTTTGATAGGCATCACATTTGATTGGTATGCTAAACTACCCAATGGTTCAATGAAGGCATTTGCTGAGTTGGAGCAGCTCTTTATTAAGAGATTTGTTGGAGCTCAGCAAAGGGTAATAGTGAGTGATCTCATTGTAGCTCAACAACACCCTAGTGAGTCCCTTATTGATTACATTCTTAGATGGAGCAATTTAAGTATGAAATGTGAACCACAACTGTCTGAAGAGCATGCCATTGAAATTCTACTTAAGAATATTCATGTCCTGGCCACCTTCATGCTTAAAGGGTTTACCATTAAGACATTTGAGAAATTAATCAACAAGGCGCTAGTCAAGGAGAGGTCACATTACCTTTCCAAGACCAGTCAAGCCCAAAGCATAAGGCATTTGAGAAAAAATAGGGGTAGTCGACAAAGGTATGCACTAGCCAAGGTTGATCGGCACCGAGAACAGCGCCTCCTCTACCACCTCCTTTGTCACCACCTCAGTCATTGGCCACCTCGGTTTCCACAATGGCCTCCACCACCATCTCGTTGTATCCCCATCCACAACATCGGTAGTATCCCAACCCACATCATCAACAACAGTACTCTGATCCACCACCAGGTAGCTACCATTTACCTAGTCTTTCTGATAAATTGAATAAACCTTATTCATTCAAGAGGGAGGTAGTCAGGAAAATCTTTAAGAACCTCTTAAAGAAGCCTGATTTTTAGTTACGAGAGCCTAGGTTACCGGAGGATGTGGGCAAGAGTCATGATCCAAACTTTTGGCCTTACCACCGCATGCTAGATCATGTCTTAGAAGATTGCTTTACCTTTAAGGGTTGGCTTAAGCATAGCTATAAGTTGGGTTCCATTGTTATCCCCAAAGAATATTTACTAGAACAACCCTCTAGTTCTATTAGGGTAATCCTTGGGGATACAAGCGATCTTCTCAAGATAAAGGAAGGTTAGGATATCTCCTTACCTCCAAGAAAATCATCTATAAGATCAAAAGTTACCCTTGCAGATGCCTGCTCAAACCTTTAAGGAAGGTTTGCAAGTTGCTATGGACAACTTGAAGAAGGTAGATGCCCAATAGTAGCAGCAGTAGTAGTCCACCTTACCTGGAGAACATAGTAGCTCAACCACCAGTCCAAGTCCACTCCATCCGCATAACTACTTCTTCCTCCATTAGCTCCTATATTTCCAGCTGGAGCATTGTATCAGTGGACAAGGGCACTAAACCCCTTAGCCCACTTACTTTATTAGATTTCTATCATGTACCTCCATCTAATAAGAAATCAATGAAGAAAAGCTTTCACTTACATCTTGTCCACTTTACTCTAGATTTTATTCCTCTCAAAAACTCTCCAAGTCTACAAAATAATAATGATAACTCTAGTTCTGATCATTCCTTTCTGATTTAGAAATGGATTTTCCATTCCTGAATCATTTGGGTTTGCCCATTTAGGTTGATTTGGAGTCATCCGACTCTGGTGATCCCATAGGAGAAGGTGTAGGTGAACCTGATAAGCAGGTAGAACTTTTTACTAAATCATCTCATAAAGTCATTGAAGTTAGCCTCCATAGTGGCAAAGTTCAACCTCCTAGGATAGCACCTCAGGATAAGGGTAAACAAGTCATTGGTTCTAGCAATTAAGAAACCCCTTCGCAAGATGCTCCACCCATGGATATGCTTATGGAGGATCGAGTTGACTACAATGTCCTCTCACCTAGAAAGTTGCCCTAAATTAAGCATATGTTTCCCTTGTCTTATCCAAAGAGATGAGGGAGTCATTGATCAAAGCTCTTCTTGATCAGAAATATGCTTAGCTTATCCTTGGAGAGGAGGCATGTTATTCAAGAGAAGCCAGGAGTCACATTCACGATGAAGACCTTCTTTTGGGACAAGCAGACAACCATCCTCTCCATCACAGTGGACATGGGCAGATTCAAGCTCTCCAGGTATTAGTTGATCAAGGTGCATCAGTGAACATTATGAGTCTAAAAACCCTTGCCTGCTTGAGGATCGATATCTCTGAACTTTGAGGAGATCGAATGATGTTGAGAGGATTCAACGAACAAGGCGAGAGGGCTTTAGGCTCCATAGTTCTTGAGAGCTTGGAAGATAGAAGCCAAGTTCTACATAATAGATTCAGATACATCTTTCACTACTTTGCTCGGCAGGCCTTGGATACATGCAAATAACACGATTCCATCTTTTTTGTGCATCAAATTTAGAAAAAGTGGAATCGAGTATTGTGTCAAAGGATACTTGAAGCAATTCTCAATTAGGGAGGTCAAAATATATGAGGATGTAACCTACTATCTTCCTCCAAATTAAAAAAGTTTATTCTTGAGAGCTTGGTGAATGTTCAAAAATAAAAGAAAAAGAAATAAAAGAAGAAGAACAAAAAGAAAAAGAAAAAAAAGAAAAAAGAAGAGAAAATGAAAATACAAGTTAGAATCAACACCAGGAAGAGGTAGAGGATGTTACATCCCACCCACAGTTTGTTCCTCCATATGAACAAATGGGTAGGATGACTTGACCATATAGAGGAAGTGGTAAATTAGAGGGCTTCTAGGTGGAAGACCTCCTTGCGGTGGCCAACCAGTAGGAGCTATATTTCACTCACGTAAGTACCCCTCCATCCATAGACTTAGAGTCCAGTTTGGAGGATGAGTCTCACGTGGTTAGCACACGAACCAACCCCTCTCAGTGGGACCCTTTGAAGGTGACATTCAAGCTAGACAATGATGAAGATCAGGCCTCCAAGCAAAGCATGAGTGTTTCTGAATCATTATTATGTAGAACAGTTTGTCAGCAGTTGCAAACTTTAGCTCTAACCTTACTTTCTTCCCAAAAGTTGAAGGTTTAGTAGTTAAGGAGGCCCCCAAGTCATCCACAGATGTCAAGCCAAAGAGATATGTTGGGACCATCATCCTCAAGTCGTGAAGCCGTAGAACTTAAGGATGATTCATATAAAGATTTAATAGAATTACCTTTTGATTGGTACTCCCTTGTGTTCATAATTTAGCAAAGAAGGGATTAATCCCACATACTTGGTCTAAACATAGGTCAGAGTACTTTGAAAGGCTATGGGGCAATCAAAGTAGACATCCTCAATCAAGACCGGGCTAGGATTGAATAGTGGGTCCGGTCGATGACAACCATTTCCTAGTCATCATAAATCATTTGGCATCTGATAGGTTCTTCTTAAATCATGCTAACTCTTATGGGGAAATATGCTTAGAAACTTCAGATGATCCAAATGAGTCTAAAATTAGAGATGCACCACCAGAGTTTGAAGAAGAGATCAGATCAACCATTGATGAACTTAAAGAAATCAACTTGGGAACCGAAGACAATCCATACATACATCAGTTCTCTATTGAATGAAAAAGAAACCAATGATTTAGTGAAGCAATTGACTGAGTTTAAGGATTTATTTGCATGGTGTTACAAAGAAATGCCGGTCTATCTCCTGACATAGCTCCATAAACTAGCTATAGAACCTAATGCTAACCCTATCAAGCAGGCTCCTAGACCCATGCGATTAGACATTGAACACTAGGTCACTACTAAAATCAAGAAACTGATCGATGCTAGATTTATTAGGGAAGAAAAATATCCTACCTGGTTGGCCAGTGTCATCCTAGTTAAGAAAAAGAATGGCCAAATTCACATATGCATCAATTTTAGGGATCTAAATAAGGCATGTCATAAGGATGAATTTCCACTTCCTATACCAGAATTAATGGTGGACATCGCCTCATCTCATGCAGTATTCTCCTTTATGGATGGGTCATCTCACTACAACCAAATTAAAATGGCCCTAGAGGATGAAAGAAACACTACCTTTCAAACCCCGATTAGAATATATTGTTATAGGGTCATGGCCTTCAGCCTCAAAAATGCTAGTGCTACATACAAGAGCCATGACTGAATCTTGATGAACTCATTCATCATCAAGTTGAATGCTACATCGATGATCTCATTATTAAAAGCAAAGAAAAGGAAGACCGTCTCTTTAACTTGAGAGTAGTTTTTGAATGGTTAAGATAATACAACCTCAAAATGAACCCCCTGAAGTGTGCATTCAGAGTAGCTTCAAAAAAATTCCTTGGGTTTGTTGTCCAACACCGGGGAATAGAAATTGATCCGAAAAAGATCAAAGAGATATTAGAAATGGCACCCCCTAAAAGCCTAACACAACTAAGATCATTCCAAGGGAGGTTGGCATATTTAAGATGCTTCATATCCAACCTATCAGGAAGATGGGATGCCATGTTCAAATGGGATGACAAGTGCCGATGCCTTCAAGACATCAAGCAATATCTAATGAATTCCCAGCCCCATCCGGAAAGCCATCATATATATCTAGCATTAGATGACTCCTTTGGCTTTGTTGGCTCAAACCAATGAAGAAGGGAAGGAGAATACTCTATTATCTCATCATCATCCTCTGAGGCAAACTATCCACCTATTGAAAAGCACTGCCTAGCTTTAATCTTTGCATCCCAAAAGTTATGACATTACATGCTTTCACATAAGGTGAACTAGATCTCTAGAGTCAATCCACTATAATGTCTCATGACATGGCCGACCTTATCTGGACGGTTGGTGCGTTGGTCCATGACTTTGTCTCAGTTTGATATAACATTCATACCCCATCGTGCCATAAAAGGACAAGCACTTACGGATTTCTTAGCAGTGCATCCACTCCCTATTGATTCTCTCCTTAATGATGATCTCCCTGATGAACAAATCATGAACTTAGGTGACCGGGAGATGTACTTTGATGGTGTAGCTTCCTCTCAAAGAGGAGAAGAACCATAATTTACTATCCCAGAGAAGACAGGTAGGAATAGTTCTCCTAACTCCGGACCATGATGTGATGAGATTCTCATATCATCTGTCCAATCCATGCACCAACAATGAAGCTGAATATGAGGCTTTGATTATCATTTAGAGTTAGTCATTACACTATGCATCTAGAGTATCAACATCTTTGGGGATTCTCAATTAGTCATCAACCAAATTGTTGGGTCTTACGAGGTTCTAAAGCCTAAGCTCCATTGTTATCACAAGTATACCATGGAATTGTTGGCCAAAATCCCAGATGTTATCATCTACAAGATTTCTTGAGTAGAGAATGTAGTAGTAGATTAGCCAAGCTTGCCAAAGAGTTGGCATGTCCATAACATGAGTCCATTCCAATAAGGGTCCAAAATAGATAAGTCTTATCCTTTATTGATGCTGAACTGATCGAGAGATTCTCTCTTGAAGGGGAGGTTGCCATTGCCAAAAAGGATGAGGAGTCAGACTGGGGGAAACCATTCATGGATTATCTACATAATAGCAAACTACCTCAAGAGAAATCACTAGCACGCTAGGTGAAGTAGAGCCCTTTCCTATGCTCTCATGGACGGCACCTTATACCGATGGTCCTTCGATCATATATGGTTACGTTGTCTATAAAAACATGAAGCTCGTAGGATCGTGATCGAGGTACACTCAGGTTTATGTGGAGCACACCAATCTGGTCTGAAGATGAAAGCTAAGATCAAGAGGATACTACCGCCTTCGATGATCACGCATGGAGAGCTTACGAGATGTCACTAATGTCGTACATGGTGTGGTCCAACATCAACCACACAACATTCTACATCCTACATTGGCCTCATGGCCATTTGAATGTTGGGGTACTGACATTATGGGTTTGATCGATCCTCCTTCTTCCAAAGGTCATCGATTCATTCTAGCTACTACTGACTACTTTCCAAGTGAGTAGAGGCAATCCCACTCAGAGAGGTCATAGCTCAGCATGTGCTCCAGATTTTCAGGAACCATATCGTATATAGGTTTGGCGTGCCTCGATAAATTATATCCGTTAATGGTACTACATTCAAGAGCACTAAAATCAATTCTTGAAGACATATCATAGATTGAAGATACTCTACCATCTACTATCCAAGTGGCTTGGTAGAAGCCTTCAACAAAACTCTCATCCAAATATTAAAGAAGACACTAGATGATGAAACAACATGGATGGATGGTTAGTTGAAGCCTTGTGGGCCTACTGCATACCATACAGAACTCCAACTCAATCTACCCCTTTCTCCTTAGTGTATGGGTTCAAAGTTGTTCTACCATTAGAAGTCTAACTCCCATCACTAAGGATAGCCATGTGTAAACTCACAATGGAGGCGCAAGTTCGGTTGGAAGAGCTCAAGGTTTAGAGGAGAGATGCCTACGCATGCAAAAGAGTTATACAAAGCCAAGATGATTCAAACTCATAACAAGTTGGTCCGTCCTAGAGCTTTTCAAGTAGGAGAGCTTGTTTTAGTTCTAAGGAGACCAATTATTGCCCTTCGAAAGATAGAAGACAAGTTTGAACCCACTTGGGATGGCCCTTATGCCATAGAGAAGGCCTACCAAGGAGGATCTTATCAACTCATAAATTGTAAAGGAGAGCACTCGATGCTTCCAATCAATGGGCTCTACTTAAAGAAATACTATCCATAAATCTTGTTTGAAAATAATTATCAATAAAACTTTTTTCATATCAAATTCCATTTCTTCTGTGTTAGAAATATCTTTTGCTTGTGAATCTACCATGATATATTTAGGATAGGTGTGAGAACCCAAGAGGCATCCTACCCCTCCACAACACAAACACAAACTACAAAATGATCCTCCCATGCTATTAAGATAGGTGTAAGAGAGGCATCCTATTTTGATTAGTACAATTAAGTTAGGTGTAAGAGAACCCGAGCGACATCCTTTCTTAGTGGACTCACAATTTCCCCTGCGACACCATTTCATCAATTCTTTGACGTGTTTAGGATAGGTATAAGACAACCCAAGAAGCATCCTATTCCCCCTTTCACAACATAAATAAATATATATCTTTATCTCTGGCTACTTTGATGTGGGAGCAAGCCCTTTGTGGCACTCACTCATTAGATGCTCTAGGTCGGGTCTATATGCTACCTCGCTAGTATGTCACCCCAGTGGTCACTTGTTGGAGGATGTGAGTCCCCATGCTTTCTTCCTAACTTGACCATTGCAAACCAATGAGCGCCTTGTTAGTATGGTAGATTTCACTTCCCAGCTAGTGAACTACCTCATGTTGACTTTGCTTAAGGAGATGTGAGTCCTCGTGCTTTCTTCTTGAACTAGCCATCATGTACTAACTAGGTTGAGTATATTTGAGGTTTAGGGTAAGTCCCAGAGGCTCCTTTCTCTTGACTACATTTGAGTCGATGTAAGTTTGCCAGGGCATTCACTCAGGAGTCTCCCTAGGTCGGATGGCACTATCAAGAGAGATATATCCCAACAATCGGTTGCTTTAGAGGATGTGAGTCCCCGAGCTTTCTTCCTAGGCTAATTATCGTAAATTGATGAGCACCTTAGGTGGTTGATGTTGCTATCTGACTCACCCGGTGGATACACCACTCTTGGCAGATGTGAGTCCCGTGCTTTCTCCTTGAGTTGGCCACTAAATACCTATTTGATATATGACTAGCCATGTCATCTTCTCCAAAGTGTTGGATTAAGCCTTTAGTGGATCCCTGCGGGCATTCTATTTGGATCATGTCCTTTGCGGCCCATTTAGACACACGTTACTTTGGATTGAGATACCTCTTTCCTAGTAGCCACCCTATGGTTGGAGAATTTGTTCCGGATGCACATATTCTCCCTTGTTCAAAATCGATAGGTCTAGAGGCGATATAAGCTCCTTCTCAGTTTGATCCCTCGCAAACCAACAGGGTCCATGTTAAAATAAACTAAATAAATAAACAAAATTAATTTGCTTGTGGATTAAGAATTCAAGCCCCTAATGGCCCCTTTCCCAAGCAGGCATCATATCTTTAGGGTAGTGTCAGTAAAACTCCATATAGGAATTGTCTGACTACTTTGAGTTGAGATAAGTCCCTGGGTCGGCACTCTCTCAGTAGTTGCCCTTAGGTCGGGTTCAACTTGTTATGCCACCAATGATTTACCCCAGCGATCATCTTTGCTTTGAAAGATATAAGTCTATTACGCATTCTTTCCAGCATGATCATTGCAAACTGATGGGTAGCAGGTGATTGTTATTGTTGATCACAATGGTTCCATATTTTGGAGGATGTGAGTCCTATCGCTTTCTTCCTAACTTGACCATTTGCGAAAGGCACCCCTTAGGTTGGTTAGTTCTATGGTTGGTAGACTATCCTTTTGGATTTGTAAACCTAAGATAGGTATAGGATGATATTAGCTCCTTCTTAGTAGATCCATCGCACACTGTCAGGGTTCATCTAAAAATAAATTAATTTTAACTATTCGATATGAGTCCACGACATTCACTCAAATAGTCACCCTAGGTCGGATTGGTGCATTAGCAGATCACCCCAAGTGTTGATCCCTACTTTGGAAGATGTAAGTGTATGCTTTCTTCATAGTACATCATCGCGCAAAGAAAGGCAACCCATAGGCGGATAGTCCTACTTTGTGGTGGTAGACTACCCCTTTATTTGTAAATGAGATCGAGGCGGACATAGCCCCTTCTCTCGTGAGTCCATCGCCAATAAGGTCCACAACATAATACAAAATTAAATTAAATTAAATCAATATAAATCAAATTAATCATCTCTTGAGTTAAGGTAAGACCCAGCTTGCTCACTTAGTAGTTCTTAGGCGATTGATCATTGTGCCATCGACAGATTACCCCAATGACTTATCCCTACTTTGGAAGATGTAAGTTATGCTTTCTTCTAATGCTAGCAGATGCAACCTTCAAAATAATCCTACCTTGTTTGTAGACTACCCCTTTTGACTTGTAAATCAGAGGCAATAGGCTCTTCTCGGTGGGTCCATCACCGCTAATAGGGTCCCACATAACACACCAAATTAAATTAAATCAATTCAAATCAAATCAATATAAATCAAATTAATCATCGACTACTCTTGAGTTGAGGTAAGACCCCAACCTCGAGTGCCTTAGGTAGGGTCTGATTTGTTACACCATCGACATATCACCCAACTGATCCCTACTTTGGAAGATATAAGTCTCATGCCATCTTCTAAATGTCATTGCAAATGGAAACCCCCCATCGGATAGTCTTACCTTATGGAGACTACCCCTTTGGACTTATAAATCTACCTTTGGGTCTAGGTATGATCACTTTCATTTGTTGCAATCTTCGGATGTTGTTGATCATTCATCAATAGATATGTGTGTGTCTTGTCGGTTACACCACATTGGGGTCCTTTGTTGACCTCAATTTTAGAGTGAGCTCTTAACCTCCTCTTCTTAGACTTAGGACTCTTCTAGACACTAAGAACTCCTTAGTCAAAAAATAGTTCTAGTGATTAGGTGAACACTTAAGCCTAGAGACTTAGAAGTATTATTCATAAGATTAGGTATACCTTAGGGCTTAAGGAAATTACCTATCGCTAAACCCAATCTAGATGCTTTCAAATCAAGCCCATTCAATTCTCAAACCAAATCAAATTCAAATTCAAATTCCAAATCTAATTTCAAAATTTGACTTCAAAATCAAATTCAAAATCCTAAGACCCTTCCTAAGCCATATGAACCACATTCATAAGCTTAGCCAATGACCTTAGATCAAATCAATTTTCTCTTTATAAATCAATTATTCCTTCATTTATATTCACAAATATAAATGAAATCCAAACTCAATCCAAACCCTTTAAGCCAATTCTTTGGACTTAGCCAAATTCTATCAAGATCAAGTCAAAACCAATGAATTTTCTCTTGAGTCAATCATTCATTCAATTATCTACCCAAATATAAATGAAACCTACAATCATCAAATCAAAAACCAACCCAAGTCAAACTTAGCCTTTTGACTTGAAAATTTTGAATGAGCCAAAATCCCTTAGACTCCAAATTGATAGGCTGAATTTATATATATTTCAATATATAAGTTCAAAAAACGAATCAAACCTAAACCAAACCAATAGACCCACTTAGGTCAATTTAAGCCAACTTCCAATCCAACCCAAATTGGATTAAACCAAGCTCACCAAAACCTTTCGCCATGATTGTTGATCACCCTAGAATGATCAATTGTAATCAATTGGGTCAAACCAAGTCAAGTTAGTCATTTGACCAAGTCAACCCTTAAATAAATAAAACTAGCCAAAACTCATCCTACACCAAATTGATTGAAACCAATGATTTGAATCAACCCAAAATCAATATTTAAATATGACTTGACCCAATTAAGTCAAACCAAGACCAATTGTCCATTTGATCCAAATTGACCTAAATTGGCTTAAAGGACCAAATGGTCAAATCATGATCTAACCAATTGATTTGATTACCAAGTGCATTCCAAATTGATTATTGAACTTGACCAAAACCATAATTAAACCCAATTTGATCAATCAATTGGTCAACTTAAATTGGCCTAAAGGTCAATTTGGCATCTAAATAAATTAAATCCAAATTAATTCAAACCAAAGACCACATTCATCTTCAATTAGCCAATTGGTGAATCAACCCATAACCAAGCTAATTTGGCCAATTTTGGTCAAATTGATCAACTTGACCCAATATGACCCATATGACCCAAATTAAGCCAAATCCTTGAAACCAAGCCATGACCCATTGGGGCTGATGAAAACCCAAACCCATTTGGAATCAATAAAAATCAACCCATCCCATTTAAATCCCTCATGGATCTTCCCCCACATAGGATTCCATCCAACCTCATTTAATTATCCCCAATCACATGCACTTAAATTCTCCCAACATTTGCATTGAATAGAGTGATCATATGGCAACAAGAGGACTTTTATCCAAAGTCCTCAATCAATCCATCTTCCATCTAACCACTAAGCAAGATGGCAATCAATTTGGAGCAAAAAAAAAAAAAAGAATGGATTTTCGCCATTATAAAAGATGGGAAATAAGGCTTTAGATCTCTTATTCAACCATTGAAAGCTCTAAAGCAAAAAAGGAACCCATCCCCACCTCTTTGAGCCATTTTGAGCTTAAAAACACAAATATTTATTTTTTTTTTATGAGGAAAGTAAATATCATAGAATGATGTTAGAAGGCAAGGGTTAAAGATCATTCCAAAGATTCCTCACATACTTAGAGTTCATTGATCTTCACCAAAAAAACCATCCCCTAAATTTTGCCAAATTTAGCTTAGATTTCTTGCATTTTGTGTTAATTTTCTTGCAATTTTGAATTTCCCTAGATAATTTTGCATTTTACTTTAAATCATCTCAATAAAAAAATTAGATTTTTTTTGGTGCAAATCGAAAAATGAGTCTTTGACAAGTTTTAACTTATAAAACCCTATTTTTCCCTTTAAAAGCCTACTTTTAATCCTAACTTACATAATCTTATCTGATCGGATGGCTTATCTGATCACACGATCAAGGACCGCATGATAAGATGATGAATTGGTTCACTTTGATGGCTCAATCTCGATCAAATCTCAGACTGTCGATCTGATCGGAATCTAGAGTGAATCGAGTCACTCTAAATTGATTGGTCTTTCTTGGTCGTCGACATGATTTTTATTTAAAAATTAATTTAAATTACCTAAAACTTAAAAAAATGATACAAAATAAAATACTTAAACATTTCAAACAAAGGTTCGTTGGATTTGTCTTTAGAAATCCAACAAAGTCAAAATTCAAATTTATCTAAGTATTTTGAGTTGAGTTTTAGAAAATAAAATTTCATTAATTAAACCAAAAAATATATGTCGATTAAGTTTAAATTTTAGAGATTGAAATTAAAGTTAAAACACAATACAATAGAAATTTCAAGTGAAAAGGACTTCTAGATAGGAGAAATTAAATTTTGAAGTTTAGATTGCCCATTTTAATAAAATAAATCAAATAAAAATTAGAAATTTAGAAAAATCTTCAAAATGGCTTAAATCACTTCAATTGACATCTAGACTCTTACAAAAAATAATGTGATCTTTGAATCCTAATGAACTCCAAACAAACACTTAAGTAGAGTTTAATCAATTAAGGAGTTAATTAAAACACAATCTAAAAATAATTTAAATATCAAATAAAAATAAATGAAGTACACTAGCAATCATTAATCAAATCTCAAAAAAAAAATATCATTCTTAGAAAATTAAATTAAGTATGATTAAACCTATTTAAATCAATAAAACTCAATTAAGCATTAAATCTTAAATCAAACTTAAAATTCAACAAATCTAGGAAACTTTAACATGGGTTAAACTAGTATAAACTCTAAGCATGGAGTCTTAATCATATGAAACTCCTTAATGAAATATAAATAAACTAAAATCAATTTGATTAACAAACCAAGTCAACATAATCATTTAATATTAATCAAATTAAATCAAATAAAGTTAAAGTAAACTTAATTAACATATGATTAAATCACATCCATTTGGAATAAGATAATTAATTAACCATTAAATATTTCAACCTAAGAACTAAATCAAACGTGTTAATGAAATCAAACAAACATAATAAATGAATCAAATCAAATAAAACTCTAATCATAAATAATTAAACTTAATTGAAATGAAATAAACAATTAATTCACTTAGTAGCAATGATGGTAATAATAATCCTTTAATCAAACAATGATGGAAATTAATTAAACTCTAATTAAACAAACCATAATTAATCTAATGATTTAAAAATTTAATTACACTTAATCAAACTTAATTAGTTAAACATCTAATTAATGCAAACTTAATGAATTAATCCATCATCTTAATTAATCAAATTAATTTAAATAAGTTACATTAAAGCTAAAAATTAAGCTTAAATCAACACTAATTAAATTTAACAATTAATCACACCTCAAGTAAGCTAATTAAGTTAATCAAATTAATCATATTAAACTAAGCTTAATCAAACATAATCAAAATGAAATTAAATACTAATCAACCCAAATTAAACCTAAATCATTAAGTCATTAATTACATCATTAAGAATTAAATAAATCTTTATTTAATTTAATAATTAACTTAAACACACTTAATTAAACTAATTACCCTTAAGCTAATCCAATTGAATACACCATTAATGCAAACTTAATAAATTAATCCACCATCTTAATAAATCAAATTTACTTTATAAATCATATTAAAATTAATTGAAATCAAACACTTAATTAATCTAATTAATTTGATCACACATCTTAAGTAAACTAATTAAAGTCAATCAAAATAATCATATTAAACCTAAATTTAATCAAACATAATTGCAATTAAATACCAATAAATTCTTAATTTGAACTTAAATCATTAAGTCATTAATTACATCATTAACCTAAACAAATATGAAATCAAAAAAAAAAGCAAATCTTTACTTAATTTAATAATTGATCACACCTCCTAAATAAGCTAATTAAGTTAATCAAATTAATCATATTAAACTTAAGCTTAATTTAACATAAATTTGAACATAATCAAAATGAAATTAAATGTCAATCAAATCCTAAATAAGTCATTAATTACATCATCAACCTAAACAAATATGAAACTAAATTAAAAATTAAACAAACCCATATTTAATTTAATAATTAAGCTAAACACACTTCTTAATTAAACTAATAAACACATTGAACTAAGCAAACATTAATAAAGCTAATCAAATAAATCAAATCAAATTAAATTAAATTAAGAAAGACTCTCATCAATTTAATATGCAATCAAATCAAATCTCATTCAACCAACTTAAATAAGATAAACTAATTAACTATCCAATGTATGAAATCAAAATGCAAACCAAACTTTGATAAACATGACAAATAGATGAGATAAAAAAATAAAATCCTAATTACAAGGAATCAAACTCAATTAAAATCAAAATCTCAATTAATCTAATCTGATCAAACTATAAATGAATGAACCATAATCAAGTCAAATAAATATTAGTTAAGTCACATAACTATAATCAAAGAAAAGAATTAGATATTAATTTAAAGGATATTGAATTATCAAGATTTAATTAAACCAAAATATTTAATCTAAAATAAATCATGAATTTAAACAAACTTAAACTTCATTAGAGATCAAGGATATTTAATTATCAAGATTTAATTAAATTAAAACATAATCTAAAATTAATTAATCAAAACACATGAATTTAAACAAACTTAAACTTCATTAGATATTAAGGATATTAAATTATCAAGATGTAATTAAATCAACACATTTAATCCAAAATTAATCAATTAAATACATGAAGCTTAAACAAACTCAAATTCTAAATTCTAAATCAAATATAATCAAATCAAATGAATTATACAAATTCAAATGGACTAATTTAACCTTAGACTCTTTAGAGTTAGGATGTAGAATAGGATGAGTTACAAATACAATGGAATTCATTCACTCTTCATTCTTGAGAACTTATACATCACTCTAACCAAATAAAAGTGAAATAAAAATAAAAAAATAAATTATTAAATCATTTAAATTGAAATCACCCAAAGGTAAAATTTAAACAAAATTTAAACTCCAAATTGAAACTTAAACTAAAGAAGTCTAGTAAAGTCTTGCCACACAAGCGTTAAGCACACACATTAAAATACTAAGTCACCACTTCTAGTGCTAAGTTAGGGCGTTGTATGTATGATGTTGTATTTTATTTTGTGATGTAATATTTTAGACTGGATGTTAGGGTGTATGTTTCATTACTGATGTTAGTATTATTAACTCATATTTTATAGGTTATGCTTAAGGGGATTGTAATAAAAATATAAATGCTTTTATGTGCGGGTTGTAGCCCCAAGCGTAACCCATGTTAGGGATGGGCTTGGTTACCCATGTGTGGGGTGCTAAGTCCAAATTATTCATATACTGCTTGTTTGTATGGTGTATTTAGCTTTATTTTGCAAGTGTAGCTAGATTTATTTTTCTATTTTAATGTAATTTTGCATTAGGAATTAGGATTAGTGTTATGTGGCTTAGTCCTAGGGGTGCCCTGTGATGCCTTTGGAGCAAATCAAATCAAAAGAAAGAGAAGGAAGAAATGAAGAAGACCCCATAGCATGTATTATTTTTTTTTGTGTCAGGTTGTATAAGGGTAGAGCTTCTACCCATTTTTTCTCTTTTAGTATACGAGAAACCCGATCGCACTGACCTTTTATTCTTTTACAGTAGTCTATAAAATTGTTTGATGTTGTGTTTAGATTGCGCATTAGAATGACATGCTTTTCATAGTTTCTTTATGACTGATGCTTGAATGTGTGGCCTGGATGCGGTAGGATCTTAGGATGAAATTAATTTTTCTACCCCAATTAACAACTCATAATTAAAAATTTAAAATAACTCATAACCTCACCATAAAGCCTAGGAATTAAATCAAGATGATAAAATTTTTAGCAACCCCAGGGATGAATGAATGTGTAATCATGCATGTCATATTCTTCCACTCTTGGGGGGCTTCCATCTTTGCGAGAATGAAGGCTTAACTGTGAGAGCCTTTGATGGATGAACACCCCTTTCTCTCTTAATTTGGCCCATAATCAAGTTCTCATGCATTTAGGCATACAAAATTCCATAATGTCAAAAAAAAAAAAGAATTGAATAAATTTGATAAAATTTACATTAGATTAAGTCATGGATTCATACTCATGCTCTAGTCTCTTAGGAGTGAGTTTAAGGACTTAGTTTCTCTCTAAATAAATTAGCCTTTCCATCTTGCAAAGCATAAGACTTCTACAATTTAAAGTGTAGGAAGAGTTAGGTGGTTTGCCACTGCATAATAAATTCTCGTGGTTTATTCTCTTATGGATATACCATATACCCATTTTCACCTTAGATTTTGGTCATGCTTTCATCCTTGCAAAAGCTTCCTAGATTTAGGATCTAAGTTGTTGTTTCCTGCTACAAGCATAAATCCTCACCTCTTAGGCATTTCCTATCTTTGTGGAATTATAAGTCAGAATCAAATAAAATGTCAACTCAAATAATTAACTTACTTCAATTTCAAAATATAAAACCCAACTATAGGGTAGATTGGAATGCTCACTAGGCTTCCTAGTATCATGAGCATTTCTACTTTCTCCCTTTGGATTCCAAAAATAAGTCTTCTCCTTGATCTATCTCATTTGATTTTCTAAAATAGATAACGATAGTCTTAACCTTGAAATCTTTGGAGACCTAATTGTCTACTTTAATCAAGTATTCTTAAAGAATTCACATTCCTTAGGATGTAATTAACTATGGGGCATGCCTAGGGAACTTAAAGAACCACAAAATAAATCCTACTTTACTTTTCATGTAAAGTAGGGAAAGATCTCGTATATTGAACCCATCTTGCCTTAGGAGTCATTATTAGGTGATTAGGTCCATTATAGGTGGTGATTTCTATCTTTTGAGATAGTGCATCATTCCTTAATGTCATACTCATCACTTCAATAAGTACCCCTAAGATTTGTGTGGTGTACCATATCTCAAAATAAACACCACATAAGGACTATCAATCGATTGGTTTATGTTTTGAAGATGAAATGAGATTGATCAAAAGGGAGTTATTATCAAGCCAAAATGGAAGATAAGTAGGAAATGCTCATGATGCTAGAAACTTGCATCTCAAACTTTCAGAAATTGGGCTTTACATTTTTGGAAATTGATTTAGTTTGTTTGAGTTGCATTTTTCATTAGAATTTTAGGACTTAAGATTCCTTAACACAAGATTAAGGAAATACCTAGGAGGTGAGGAATTATGCTTATGACCCACAAAGGGGAGAAGTAACCACAGAAGCTAAATCTTGGTAGCTTTGGTGAGGGCTGGAAGCACAACCTAAATCTAAGGCGAAAAATGGGAAATCGATTTGCCTCCACATGAGAGGACAAACCACCCGATAGCTTGAACTTACAACTACCCGGGTGGCCACCAACTAACTCCTCCTATGATTTTAAATACTTGTAAGCAAGTCTTTATGCTTATGCAAGATAGCTAGACTGTTATTATTTAGAAAGAGACTATGTCCTTAAACTCACTCCCTAAAGAGACTAGATCAGGTAAAGGGACATGCTTCAATTGACCTAAATCTAATGCATCTCAAATTTAATTTTATTTCCATTTTGGACAATTATTTTGACTCAGGTTAATAGAATTTTTATGACTAATGCATGAGAAATTATATTATTGGCCAAAATCAACGAAGGTAGGAGGTGAGTTTCCACCGTTAAAGGTCAAGCTGGGTTCTCTAGCAAAGGTGGAAGCCCTCAATCAAGAGTGAAATAAGATGCATTTGTGCATGATATTATAAAGAAATGCTCATCCATAAGGGTTTGCTAATTCTTTTATCTTGATATTAATCTAAGCTTTAGGTGAGGTTATGAGTTATTTAATTTTATTTTGAGTTGTTAAGTTGGGTAAAGATTTATTTTTCCCTAAAGAGCCTAATCCACATCTAGGTTATTCATAAAGCAAAGAAGAAACTTGGAAAAGCATGTCACTTAATGCAAAAGCTAAATAAATCATCAAATAATTTATAAATCGCAAAAGAATAAATAAAATGCGATTGGCACCACCGCACAAACCAAAATATCAAATATGGGTAGAGCATTATACAACATTAATGAATTGAATTACAATTTAAGCAAAGGAATTCATTGATATGGGGGTCTTCAAGCTTTATTCTTCTTTATTCTTTCTTCTTTCTTTCTTATTCTTCTTTCTTCTTCTTCTTTTGGTTTCTCCTTTCGATGGTTGGAAGGTGGATGCTCCAAGGCTTCACAGTGCATAAGATGGGATCTTATGACCAATGCTCATCCTAATCCCATAACAAATCATTCCAAAATCCTAAATATACAAATTTTACATGAAAAGGAAAAGGTAAATCTAACTAACACCTACAAAATAAAGGTTAGTTAAATCACACAATACAAATCCCAAGCATGTATATTGGACTTATCACCCACATGGGTGACTAAGTTCACAGCCTATGGATTATGCTTAGGGGTATAAGCACCTGCAAGAAGCATTTATATTTTTATTTATAATATCACCCCTTAAGCACAATCCTTTAGAAAAAATAGTTAAGCACGTCCTACCATTCATTCTACATACATAACATTCAATCTAAAACATTCATGACAAAACAAAACATAACATCAAACCATACACCGACCTAACCTAAATCTAGAAGTGGTGACTTAGGCTAATGCGTGTGCTTTGAAGGTTTGTGTGGTATGCTTAGCTTATGACTTTAGGTTCAAGTTTTCTAAGTGTGAAGGACATATTCAACTTAGAGGAGAGTAACATTTAAGTTGTTTAAATATTTTGGTTTGGTTTTATTTCATGTTTTAATTTGGTTTGAGTGAAACTTACAATTAATTACTAAGTTATGAAGAGGGAGAAGAGAACTTCTCTTTCCTTCCCTAATCCTTAAGTAATTTCAAAGGTAGGTTCATGTTTTAGTTTCATTTAGTTGAATGTTTTGATTACATCTTTTAATCAATCCTAGTTTAGACAAACTCTAAACAAACCTATTCAAAAGGAAAGGCATTTTAAGATTACATAAAATGAATCAAAATTCACATAATACACATTACTTCAATTCTTTTCAACATATATAACATGCATATGGATGGATCCTAAGCATATCTATATATAAAATAACACACTTTATGATTATAAATTTTTAAAAAAAAAAAATTTATTTTTTTTTTTTTTCCTTATTTTTTTATGAAAATTTTACAAATACATGAAGTACATAAAATAAAGTGAAAGATGTTGTTAAAGTAAGAAAATATCCTTTCATTTTAACAAACATGTATATAAAAAGAAATGAAAAGGGGAAGGAGGAATATGCAAAATTTAACAGATTCCTTTTGTTTATGCAATTTATTCATGCAAGTATAGGCAATCCTTCTTAGATGATGATAGCATAGAGATGAATAGGGTATGAGATTAAGTAAGTGTTGGGTTCTTTCCAAATGAACCTTACATACTCTATTCAAACTATGCTAACATGAGGAAGAAATAGAGCCTATGCTAAACATGCTTTTATAATCCATCACATGGAAGCTTATAATTAAAATATGAGTAACACACTTTCAGATTTGATATTTAATTTATGAGTTTTGAAAATATTTTGGATTTAGTTGTGATAATAGCCACTCATATTTTACTTTAGCCAACACATGCACATTTGACATAAAGTAAACAATTTTATTTTAAAATTTGAAACATGAAATTATGAATGCATGAATCATATGGCATACAACTTAACATGTTGGGAAAGATCCAGTCGAAAACATATGAACAAACTCACTTTACTTAAATCCTAAAGACATTCTTAAGGAAGAAGAAAATTTAGAATAAATCAAAATTGAATTTCAAAATGATTTTGTTTAGTTTGAAGTATGATTTAATTTTGAAAAGGTGAGATGAGTTTGATATTCTAACCTATTCCCACATGTATTTTGTATTTTGTTTAATTTTAGATAATTAAATCCATTTTAAGCATTGATTAGGTTAAGGTATGCATTAAGTGGCTTAATTAACTCATACCTACAACACCTTAGAAAAATTAACTAAGTAATTAGAGCAATGAGATGACATAAAACCCACAAGTAATTTAAATTTGCAATGCCCCTAATAATGAAAAGGCCTAAGGAAATTTGGCTCACAATTAAAGTTAATTAAGCTAAGGGGTTTAGCTTAAGTACTTTTAAAACACCCCTTCACACTTATGAAAGGGGTTTTAATTTTAATTAGACTTAAGTTATTAAACATCTAAACATCTACCTAAGATAGATTAATTAAGTTCTAGAACTTTTTTAGAATTTTGAAAATTGTTTAAGGGGTGATTAATGAGTTAACTCTTAATTAAGAGGGATTAAGGAGAGAAAAAGGGGTTTAGGGAATAGCTTAGGGAAATGCCCCAAAATTATTCCATAAAACCCTACTCCTGGATCCCCCTAATCAAACTTAATCATAGGATAAATCCACTAATCACACCTTAATTAGCCTTAATTACATGAAAGGGGTAATTAGGGAATGAAATAAATTTTCCCAATTAAGCCCTCAATAAATCTCAAGGAAATTAGAGTCATAGGTCATCCCCTAAAATGAATCCTAGAAGTTTGAGATCAATTGATGACCTAATTAAAGAATAATTAGCTAATTAAGATTCCCAAAAAACCCAAATTAGACAAAGGGGAATTCTAATCCATTAAAAATATTTTTGGGAATATTCTAGATGAAATTATCTTTCCATAGCATTTTTCCTTATATTTTTTTGAATTTTCTATGAAGGGTTATGAATTTTAGAAGTTATAGGGATTAATTAGAAATTAATTAGGTAAACAACTAATCCTTAATCTCACTCATGGGCAACGCATGGCGGTGGTGTGAGCTTACACATGTCAGCCATGAGCCACCCTTAAACATCATATCAAGAAGGCGGTTGGTGCGTATATCCTTGGTCATTTGATCAAAGATCGGAGTTAAGGATTCACCCGTTTAAAACAAAAAAGATTTCTAAAACATGCCAAATAATCTTAGATGTCCATCTAAAATGTGCAAATGGACAAGCGAGATGAGCCAAGTTCTTCCCGAGGATTAATGGAGATATCCATGATCCAAGGGGAGATCGCCGATCTAGCATGGAATCATACAAGACTCAACCCACACCATCTAGGCATCATTACCAACCTTTCCAACAGTTGATTTCTCATGCAATGAAAATTCCTTTCAGAAAGGACTAACACCTATAAGCTAAGTGGTCAAAAAATTACATACCTCGTCGGAGGTGATCACCGACTCGGCTCGATGAGGTAGCTTTTAGTGGAGAGGCAGCCTGTTGAAAGTTTCAAGCCTTGGGGTTGAGTGGATCTTCCTATGGACCAACACCACTTGATCTCACTTATGGCTTTGATCCAATTGAGGCTCTCCTTACTGTGGGAACTCAAATGGATTCTTGTGCAAGTTTGAATTGGTCTTTAGAAGGAGTGTGTAGAAGGAATTAAGATCAAGTGTAGAGGAAGTTGGAAATTGGATTGAGCTCCCCTATTTTGCACTATGCAAAATTGAGAATTAGGGAAATCAAATCCTCTAGAGACCTTGGGAATGCTGAGGTGATTGCTAGGTTCACAAGGAGTGAGTGTAGTGAATTTTCTTTGAATTGGGGGAGTATATCTAACCCTTATGGTGGCCACTATTAGTTGCCATTTTGATCAAATTGACCATATGGAGTGAGTTGTTTAGGGCGATCATTACATATTTAATCCCTTGAGTGGAATGCCAACCTCCCATGTGAATCAAATTGAGCTTAGGAGGGAATTTGAAAACTCAATTTTGAGCTAGGTGGTCGGGTTTGGTCTATGGATCAAATGGGTTGACCCATTGGGTTGGGTGCACCACTCATCACTAAGTACCCTTGAGCTTTTTGGAAGGTCTCAAGTGATTGTGAAGAGGGTATGACCAAAATACCCATGGGTTAGCCAAAGTTTGTTCTATGGACTAGGGGTAAAATGGTCATTTAGCTATTTTTCACCTTGGGTATGTTTGGTATGTTGGGAAAATAGGTTTGGCCAAGTTTCATTGGATTTGAAATCCATTGATAGGGTTTGGCTCATGTTGACCCATTTAGGTCAAAATGGGTCAACTTGGGTCAAGTTGACCAATTGGTCAAAGGTCAAACCAAGGGTTGGGTCAAGTTCATATGACCATTTGAAATGTTTTGGTGCCTTCGGTTTGGTTCAATTTGGTATATATTTGATTTTGGCTCATATGACTCATTTAGGTCAAATGGGTCAAGTTGACCTATTTGACCCATTTGACCTATTTAGGTAGGTCAAGGGTAGGTTTAGGTTAGGTTAGTCATATAGAGTGGATTGGTATCTTTCAATTTGGGTTAAGTTCAATTTTGGCTTAACATGACCCCTTTAGGTCATGTTGGGTCCAAGGTCAATTGCTAGGTTGAGTTGGCCAATTGAGGCTTTGGTCAAGTTCCACAAGTGATTTGGGATAGTCTTGACCCATTGGTTTCAATCAATTTGGCTTATATCATGTTTTAACACATTTTGGTCCTTTAGGTCAAATTGGGTCAACTTGGGTCAAGTGGGCCAATTGGGCTCGGTTAGGCTCAAATGTTGGCTTGGTCAAGTTCAAACATAGGTTATGAGGGAACTTAGATCAATGGTTTTAGTCAATTTGGCTTATGGTGGAATTTGACTATGTTAGGTTTCATTTTAGGTTAAGTGTTGACTTGGAGCCTTAGTTTGACTTGGTTTAACCCAATTTGATTGATTGATCATTCCATGATGATCATGATGAGAGGAATATATGAGTTTGGTTCAATCCAATTTGGTTAGGATCAAAGTTGGCTCATAAGGGTACTTTAGGTCACTTTAGGTCAAGTGAGCCTAAGTGGGTTAAATAAACTTAGTCAAAGCTTGATTTGAAGTTGATTGATCTTGTATATGGACTCATGATTGAAATATAAATCCATTTACAAGTAGTTTGAAGTCAAATGGATTTTGATCCATTTGAAAATTTCATATTCAAAGGAAGAATATGAAGGGTCTTGGGTTTGATTTGAGTTTTGATTGAATGATTGAGGTTTGGATTTATATATCAGCTCATGATTGTAGGGTTGATTGAACCTTGAGAGAAAATCAAGAGGTTGCGATTTGAGTGATTTGGCTAAGTTCAAGATTTTGGCTTGAAAGGCTTAGATTTGATTTTGAATTGATTTCTTTGATTTTGGAATTGGTTTTGATTGATTTATATTTATATTTCATTTATATATGTGAATATAAATGAGAATATAAATTGATCATGAGAAAAAGAATTTGAAGGAGTTTAATCATGATTTGGGATAAATCCATTAAAGAATTTAAAGGATTTAAGAGAATTTTAATTTAAAATTTAATTTTTTGGATTGGATTTGATTGATTTATATTTATATTTTATTTATATATGAGAACATAAATGAGAATATAAATTGATTTTGAGAAAATCCCATGAGTTTGAAATGGTTTGATCAAAGTTTAGGTTAAATCCATTGATGGAAAATTAAGGGATTCAAGGAATTTCAAGCATTTTAAATTTGGAATTTAATTTTTCCTTTGATTGATTGATTTATATTTATATTTCATTTATATATGAGCATATAAATGAGGATATAAATAAGTTTTGTGAAAATCCCAAGGATTTGAAGTGATTTGGTCAAGGTTTAGAGTTGATTTTGGCTAAGTCCTTTAATGGAAAATTAAAGGGGCTTAAGAAAATTTTCATGAATTGATTTGGAATTTTGAATTTGATTTGATGGGTTTGAATTTATATTTCATTTATAAATGACAATATAAATGAGAATATAAATGTATTATGAGAAAATCTCAAAGCTTTGAATAAGTTTGAATCATGATTTTGGCTAAGTCCTTAAGAAAGGATTAAGGACATAGGAAATTTGAACTTGGGAATTTTTGATAATTTTGATCATGAGTTTCAATCATAGATTTCAATCATGGGTTTCAATCATGGAATTGAGTCATGGAATTGAATTGAGTTTAGAGAAAATCAAATAGAATTGATTTGGAGTTTGACTTGAAAGAAGGAAAGTGAGGAATGGTTTAAGCTAAAGGGTAGGAGATTTTCCTAACACCCCTAAGGCATGACCTTTTCCTATGGCTAACTCTTCTAAGTCTTCTAGGGCTAGGTGAGAGTGTCCACCTAATCACTAGATGTGTCTTAAGACTAAGGAACCCTTAAAGTCTAAGAGAAGTCCTATGCCTAAGATGGAGGGGTTGAGGGATCATTCTAAAAATGAGGTCAACAACATCCTTCATTTAAAGTGTGCTAAAAGAAATATGTTGCATGTGTAGTTATACCTAGAATTAAGTCATATGCATGCTTGTTGGCCTCATTTTTAGAATGAGCTCTCAACCCCTCCATCTTAGACACATGACTCCTCTTAGACACTAAGAGTTCCTTAGTCTTAAGACACTTCTAGTGATTAGGTGAACACTTAACCACAGAGACTAGAAGAGTTAGCTATAGGAATAGGTTTTTTTGGGGGGTGTTAGGAAAACTTGCTACCCTATAGCTTGAACCAAAT
>CM038220.1:81427939-81500246 GCA_021442155.1 Cymbidium sinense
GATACTTAAAAATTAATGGGAATTATCTTTTAACTTTTACTCACCTTGTGTTCAAAATCATACGTAAAAGGTTTGGTTCCTCTCACTTGGTCCAAGCACAGTCGTAATATTTAAAAAAAAATTATGGAATAATATAGGCAGGGAAACACAATCAAGAGCAGGACTAGGATTCGGCAGTGGGTTTAGTCAATGACTACGATTACTGCTTAGTTGTTACCAATCATCTAGAATCTGATAGGTTCTTCTCACACATCCCCAACTCTTATGAGAATGTGTGTTTAGAAACTTTAGATGATCCAGATGATCTCCAAGTCAAAGAGGCACCGCAATAATTTGAAGAAAAAATCCATTAAACAATCGACAAGCTAAAAGAAATCAACCTCGGGATAGAAGAAAATCCTCGCCTGACATACATCAGTTCATTGCTGAATAAAGAAGAAACCAATGACTTAGGTAGGCTATTTACGGAGTTTAAAGACTGCTTCGCATGGAGTTATGAAGAAAAGCCCAGATTATCTCCTGACATTGCAGTCCATAAGCTAGCAATAAATCCTAACATTACCCCTATTAAGCAAGCCCCTAGACGCATGCGATTAGAAATTGAACAACATTGTCACTTTTGAAGTCAAGAAACTGATTGATGGTGTTTCATCGGGAAGAAAAATATCCTACCTAGTTAGCTAGTGTCATCCCGCTTAAGAAGAAGAATGGAATTTGCATTTGCATCAATTTTAGAGACTTCCACAAGGCATGCCCTAAGGATGAGTTTCCTTCATATACTAGAATGGTGGACATTGGACATTACCTCTCATGTAGTCTTCATGGATGGATCATCGCTATAACCAAATCAAGATACCTTCGAAGATGAAACACTTTGAACTCGATGCTACTGAGTGCTATGATGATCTATGGTTAAGAGCAGAAAAAGAAGACCACCTCTTTGACTTGAGAGTTTTGAATGGTTAAGATAATATAACCTCAAGATGAATTCAAGTGTGCATTCGTGAGTCAAATTCCTTGGGTTTGTTGTACAACACTGGGAATAGAAATAGATCATGAAAATCAAAGAAATGACACCTCCTATGAGTTTAACTCAACTTAGATCCTTTCAAGGATGACAAGCGTATCTAAGACGTTATATCTCAAATTTATCAGGGAGATGCAAACCATTCTCAGTACTTGTCAAAAAGAATGCTAAGTCCAAGTGGGATGACAAGTGTCGACGATTCAAGATATCAAAGAATACTCGTGAAGCGCCAGCTGAGCCTATCCCAAGGTCATTGATCCTTTACACTACGCATTGGATGACTCTCTCGGTTTACCAAGCCAATGATGAGGGAAGGAAAGCACACTCTACAACCTTATATCATTCGATCCTGTTGAAGCAAACTATCCACCTATTGAGAAATATTGCTTTGATCTTTGCATCTCGCTATTACACTACATGCTTTTCATAAGGTGAACTTGATCTCAAGACAATCCACCTGTAGTACCTAATGACACCACCAACACTTTTTAGATGTTTGGCTTATTGGTCCATGATACTCTCGTAGTTTGATATCACATTTATCCTCCATAAAAGGTTAGTCATTGGAAAATTTCAAGAAGACACCCACTTCTTCGATTCTCGCTTAGTGATGATCTCCGATGAACAAATCATGAACTTAGGGGAGGCCGACAACCACCGATGGGAGATGTATTTTGATGGTTCTGCTTCTCACTATCAACATCAAGAGCATCAACATCTTTGGAGATTCTCAGTTATTCATCAACCAGATTGCTGGGTCCTACCAGGTCCTCAAGCCCAAGCTTCGTCATTACTATGAGTATAACATGAAGGTGGCCCGATTCTAAAGTTACCATCTACAAGGTTCCCAGAGAGAATGCAAGATAGATGCCTCAAAACTTGCCAAAGAGTTGGCATGTCCGGAAGATGAGTCCATTTCAATAAGGGTCCAAAATAGACAAGTCTTATGCCATATTGATGCTAAACTCATCAAGAGACTTTCTCTTGAAGGGGAGGTTGCCATTGCCAAAATGGACAAGGAGCTAGATTGGAGGAACCATTCATAGATTACTTGAACACCAACAAACTACCTCAAGAGAAATTTCAAGCCCATCGTGAAAAGAGCTCTCTCTCCTCTGATGGCACTATGACATCCTTTGATGTGGTTAGGTTGTTTAGACAAACACAAAGCCCATGGCATTGTAACCGAGGTACATTCAAGTCTATGTGGAGCACATCAGTCCAGTTTGAAGATGAAGTTGAAGATCAAAAGACTTGGATACTACCTGCCTTCTATGATCACAGATTGTATGGATATAGCTGGGAGATGCCATCAGTGTCAGGTGCACGGTGTGGTCCTCCACCAACCACCCAACATTCTACACCCTACTTGGGGTTCATGGCCATTTGAGTGTTGGGGTACCGACATTGTAGGTCCGATCGATCCTCCTTCTTCCAAGGGGCATCAATTCATCTTAGCTACTACTGACTACTTTTCCAAGTGGGTGGAATCCATCCCACTCAGAGAGGTCATAGTTCACCATGTGCTTTAGTTTTTCAGGAACCATATCATATATAGGTTGTGCCTCGACGATATCATGCTATGCATTTAAAAGCATGAAGATCAATAGCTTTTCCGAATACACCATATAGATTGGAGATACTCCACCATCTACTACCCCAAAGCTAATGGCTTGTAAGCATTCAATAAAACTCTCATCCAAAGAAAGAAGACTCTTGATGGCAACAAATAATAGAAGAGCAGTTTTGAAGCCTTGGCCTCCACACCACATAGAACTCCAACTCATCCTACCCCATTTTCTTTAGTGTATGAGTCTGAAGCCGTTCTTCCCTTAGAAGTTCAACTCCCATCACTAAGGATAGCTTTGGGTAATAAGATCACTACAGAGCATAATGCAAAGTTGTGGTTAGAAGAGCTCAAAGGTTTGGAGGAGTGTCACCTACAGGCGTGCTAGAACCTCAAGTTATACAAGGACAAAATGATTCAAGCTCACAACAAGCTGATCCGCCCTAGGTCTTTCCAAGTAGGAGAACTTGTGTTAGTCCTAAGGAGACCAATTGTTGCCCATCGAAAGATGGGAAGAAAGTTTGAACCCACTTGGGAAGGCCCGAATGTCATAGAGAAGGCTTACCAAGGAGGATCTTATCAGCTTATTGATTGTAAAGGGGAACACTGATGCTAACAATTAATGGGCTCTATCTAAAGAAATATTACCCATGAAATAAAACTTATTTGAAAATAATTCATTAATAAAAAGAATAAAAATTTGATTCCATTCATCAAATCTTCTCTTCTTTCAAGTGTTATTTGCTTGTCTGAATCCACCGCGTGTTTAGGGTTGGAGTAAGAATCCCCCAATGGCATCTTATCCCACTTTCACAACACAAATGCAATCTCTTGTTGCTTTTAGAATAGGTGTAAGAGAACTTGAGAGGCATCCTATTTTGAATAGCATAACTAAGTTAGGTGTGAGAGACCCAAGTAGAATCCTTTCTTTATTAGAATTCTTGTTGCCATCCGTGGGATCATTTCATTAATTCCCCGATGTGTTTTAAGGTAGGTGTAAGAGTCCCCTAGAGGTGTCCTACTCCTTGTAGCACATGCACAACAATAAACACAAATCTTTTATCTCGAGCTACTTCATATGGGAGCAAGCCCACTAATGCATTAGTCTTCGTGGATCCACATGCTACCTCTCTAGTATGTCACCTTAGTGGTCACTTGTTTAGAGGATGTGAGTCCCCATGCTTTCTTCCTAACTTGATCACTACAAACCAAAGAGTGCCTTGTTAGTATGATATTCTTCACTTCCTAGCCAGTAAGTTACCTCATGTTGACTTTGTTTAAGAAGATATGAGTCCTCATTCTTCTTGAACTAGCCATCATGTTCTAACTAGGTTGAGTATATTTGAAGTTTAGGATAAGTCCCCCAGAGTCTCCTTTCCTATTGACTACTTTTGAGCTGATATAAGTCCCCCAGTGGCATTCACTCGAGTAGCCTATAGCATGACCAAGACTATCCCAGAATCGGTTATAGAGGATGTGAGTCCAGAGATTTCTTCTCGATTGCAAATCGATGGGCACCTTAGGTTGGTTGATGTTCACTATCGACGGACTCACCGGTGAGTACACCACTCTTGGAAGATATGAGTCCCTGCTTTCTCCTTGAGTTGGACACAATACTTATTGAATTTATGACTAACCATGTCATTTTCTCGGTGTTGGATTAAGCACTTACCCCCCCATCCCAGCACTCTATTTGGATCAAGTTCTTTGGGACCCCATTTAGACACTACCTAGGTTAGTTTTGGATTAGAGCTTCTTTTTCCTAGTAACCACCCACGTGGTTGGAAAATTTGTTCAACGGATGCAAATTCTCGCTTAGTTTAGTAAATCTGAGATAGGTCTAGATATAAGCTCCTTCTCAATTTGATTCCTCACAAACTAATAGGGTCCATGATAAATTAAACCAAAAAACTAAAATAAACAAACAAAATTAATTTTGTGGATTAGGAATACAAGCCCCCAAAGGACTTAATCCTTTCTTAAGGACTTAGCCAAAATCATGATTCAAACTTATTCAAAGCTTTGAGATTTTCTCATAATCCATTTATATTCTCATTTATATTCCCATTTATAAATGAAATATAAATTTAAAACCATCAAATCAAATTCCAAATTCCAAATCAATTCATGAAAATTTTCTTAAGCCTCTTTAATTTTCCATTAAAGGACTTAGCCAAAATCAACTCTAAACCTTGATCAAATCACTTCAAATCCTTGGGATATTCTCAAAATTGATTTATATCCTCATTTATATGCTCATATATAAATGAAATATAAATATAAAGCAATCCAATCAAAGTCAAAAACATAAATTCCAAATTTAAAATGCTTGAAATTCCCTTAAATTCCTTAATTTTCTATAAATGAATTTAACCTAAACTTTGATCAAACCATTTCAAACTCATGGGATTTTTTGAAAATCAATTTATATTGTCATTTATTTTCTCATATATAAATATAAATATAAATCAATCAAATCCAATCCAAAAGTTAAATTTCAAATTAAAAATTCCCTTAAATCCTTTAAATTCCCTTTAATGGATTTATCCCAAATCATGATTAAACTCCTTCAAATTCTTGAAATTTTCTCATGATCAATTTATATTCTCATTTATATCCACATATATAAATGAAATATAAATAGAAATCAATCAAAACCAATTCTAAAATCAAATCAAATCAATTCAAAATCAAATCTAAGCCTTTCAAGCCAAAATCTTGAACTTAGCCAAATCACTCCCAAATCAAGCCAAACTCTTGATTTTCCCTCATGGTTCAATCAACCCTACAATCATGAGCTCATATATAAATTCAAACCTCAATCATTCAATCAAAACCCAAATCAAAAATCAAACCCAAGACCCCTTCATATTCTTCCTTTGAATATGAAATTTTCAAATGGGTCAAAATCCATTTTACTTCAAACCACTTTTAAATGGATTTATATTTCAATCATGAGTCCATATACAAGATCAATCAACTTCAAATCAAGCTTTGACCAAGCCATTTGACCCACTTAGACTCACTTGACCCAAAGTGACCTAAAGTACCCTTATGAGCCAACTTTTGATCATAACCAATTTGGATTGAACCAAACTCATATATCCCTCTCATCATGATCATCATGGGATGATCAATCAACCAAATTGGGTCAAAATAAGTCAAACCTAAGGGTTGACCAAATCAACACTTAACCTAAAATGAAACCTAACATAGCCAAATTCCACCATAGGCCAAATTGATTGAAACTATTGATCTAAGTTCACTCATAACCTATGTTTGAACTTGACCAAGCCAACATTTGAGCTCTAACCTAGCCTGGCCCACTTGACCCAAGTTGACCCATTTTGACCTAAAGGACCAAAATATGTCAAAACTTGATCTAAGCCAAATTGATTGAAACCAATGAGTCAAGTCCATCCCAAATCACTTGTGGAACTTGAACAAAGCCTCAATTGGCCAACTAGACCCAACCTAGCCCAATTGACCTTAGGTTATGAGTGAACTTAGATCTAAAGGTTGAACGTGACCTAAAGGGGTCATGTTGAGCCAAAATTGGACTTATCCCAAATTGATTGGAAACAAAGATACCAATCCACTCTATATGACTAACATAACCTAAATCTACCCTTCACCTACCTCAAATAGCTCAAATGGGTCAAGTAGGTCAACTTGACCCATTTGACCTAAAGGAGTCCTATGAGCCAAAATCAAATATATACCAAATTAAACCAAACCAAAGACACCAGAACATTTCAAATGGTCATGAACTTGACCCAACCCTTAGTTTGACCCAATTTGATCAATTCATCAACTTGACCCAAGTTGACCCATTTTGACCTAAATGGGTCAACTTGAGTCAAACCTTGTCAAATGGATTCCAAATTCAATGAAACTTGGCCAAACCAATTTTCTCAACATACCAAACATACCCAAAGTAAAAAAATAGTAAATTGATCATTTTACCCCTATGTCATTGAAAACATTTTGGCCTAGCCCAAGGGTATTTTTATCATACCCTCTTTACAATCACTTAAGGCTAAACTAAAAGCTCAAGGAGACTTAGTGATGAGTGGTGCACCCAACCCAATGGGTTTGGGTCAACCCATTTGGCCCATAGACCAAACCCGACCATGTTCAATTTTCAAACACTCTCCTAAGCTCAGTTTGATGCACATGGGAGGTTGGCATTCCACTCAAGGGATCAAACCGACCATGTGCAATGATCTAACAGCCTAAATAGCTCACTTCATATGGTCAATTGGATCAAAATGAAAATTAATGGGTCGATTGTCTAATTGCCATATGGGGAGATATACTCCCCCTAATTCAATGAAAATTCACTACACTCACACTCGATTAAAGCCTAGAAAACCTTAGTAATCACCTCAGAGCATTCCCAAGGTCTCTAGAGAGGATTTGATTTTCCTAATTCTTGGTTTTGCATTGCAATGCAATAGGGGAGCTCAATCCAATTGCCAACTTCTTCTACACTTGATCTTAATCCAATTCCTTCTACACACTCCTTCTAAAGACCAATTTGAACTTGCCCAAGCATCCATTTGAGTTCCCATAGTAAAGAGAGCCTCAATTGGATCAAAGTCACAAGGGAAATCAAGTGGTGTTGGTCCATAGGAAGATCCACTCAACCCCGAGGCTTGAAACTTTCAACAGGGCTTCATCTCCACTAGGTGAAGCTACCTCATCGAGCTCGAGCGCTGAGGTATGTAATTTTGGCCACTTAGCTTGATAGGTGTTGGTCCTTTATGAAAGGAATTTTCATTGCATGAGAAATCAACCGTTGGATAGGTTGGTAATGATGCCTAGATGGTGTGGGTTGAGTCTTCAATGATTCCATGCTAGATCAGGCTCGGATGTCCCCTTGGATCATGGATGGTCTACATTAATCCTCAAGGAAGAACTTAGCTCATCTCAGTTGTCCATCCACACATTTTAGACGGATGGCTGAGATTATTTGGCAAGTTTTAGAAATCCTTTATCTATTTTAAACCATGGGTGAATCTTTAGCTGTCTAATCTTTGATCGGACAACCAAGGATATAAGCGCGTGCACCGCCAGCCTGCTTCTTGATATGACATTTAAGTGGGTGGCTCATGGCATGACGCGTGTAAAGCAAGCTGACCACCACTGCCACGCATCATGCCGTGAGCTGAGATTAAGTGGGGATTAGTTATTTACCTAATTAATTCTTAATTAATCCCTATAACTTCTAAAATTTATAACTCTTCATAGAAAAATCAAAAAAATATCAGAAAAAATGCTATGGAAATATAATTGCATTTAGAATATTCTAAAAAATGTTTTCAATGGATTTTTAATTCCTCTTTTCTCTAAATTTGGGTTTCTTTAAGAATTTTAATTAGCTAATTATTCTTTAATTAGGTCATCAATTGATCTCAAACTTCTAGGGTTCATTTTAGGGGATGACCACTGCCTCCTCTAATTTTCTTGAGATTTATTGATGGCTTAATTGGAGAAATTGCTATTTCATTCCCTAATTACCCCTTTCATGTAATTAAGGGTAATTAAGGAATGATTAGTGGATTTATCCTATGATTAAGTTTGATTAAGGTTAGATCCAATTAGGTTTTTATGGAATAATTTTGGGGCATTTCCCAAGCTATTCCCTAAACCCCTTTTCTCTCTCCTTAATCCCCTCTTAATGGGTCAACTCATTAATCACCCCTTAAATAATTTTAAAATTCAAAAAGTTCCATAACTTAATTAATCTATCTTGGGTAGATGCTTAGGTGTTTAATAGCCTAATTCTAATTAAGGAAATAAAAACCCCTTTCATAAGTGTGAAGGGTTATTTTAAAGTACTTAAGCTAAACCCTTAGCTTAATTAACTTTAATTGTAAGCCAAATTACATTAAGCCTTTTCATTATTAGGTGCATTGCAAATTTAAATTCCTTGTGGTTTTATGTCATCTCATTGGCTCATAATTACATAGTTAATTTTTCTAAGGTGTTGTAGGTAAGGATTAATAAAGGAACTTAATGGATACCTTAACCTAATCAATGCTTAAAAATGGATTTAATTATTTAAAAATTAAACAAAAATATAAAACACATGTGGGAATGGGTTAGGAACAACAAACCCATCTCACCTTTTCAAAATTAAATTAAACTTGAAAATAAAAAAATCATTTTGAAATTCACTTTGATTTATTCTAAAATTTCTTCTTCCTTAAGAATGTCTTTAGGATTTAAGTAAAGTGAGTTTGTTCATATGCTTTCATTACTTTCAATCTTTCCCAACATGTTAAGCTGTATGCCATAAGATTCATGCATTCATAATTTCATGTTTCAAATTTTAAAATAAAAATTATTTACTTTATGTCAAATGTGCATGTGATGGCTAAAGTAAAATATGAGTGGCTATTATCACTACTAAATCCAAAATATTTTCAAAACTCATAAATGAAATATCAAATCGAAAGTGTGTTATTCTAATTATAAGCTTGCATGTGATGGATTATAAAAGCACGTTTAGCATAGGCTCTCTTTCTTCCTCATGTTAGCATAGTATTGAATAAGAGTTAGTAAGATGTAGGGTTCATTTGAAAAGAACTCAACACTTACTTAATCTCACACCCTATTCATCCCTATGCCATCATCTAAGAAGGATTGCCTATACATACATGAATAAATTGCATAAACAAAAATGAATCCATTAAACAACTTTTGCATATTCCTTCCCCATTTCATTTCTTTTATATACATGTTTGTACTTAAAAAAAGTGGTATATTAGTCCGGACCCCAGAGGATTTAAGTAGCCTAAGTAAGTTTTACCCTCCGGTTAACAATGGCGATGTACTCACTTATGCCTTTCTTACTTTCATGTATGTATGTGAAATTTTGTATAAGGAAAACCTTTTCTACTTAAGAAAAATCATGCAATTTCTAAATTTTCTTAAATGGATTACTTAGCACGCATCATAAAGTGTGTTAACTACTCTCATTTGCATGTATAGATATGCTTAGGATCCATCCATATGCATGTTATATATGTTAGGGAAGAATTGAAGTAATGTGTGTTATGTGAATTTTGATTCATTTTATTTAATCTTAAAATGCATTCTTTTTGAATATGTTTGTTTAGAGTTTGTCTAATCTTAGGATTGATTAAAAGATGTAATCAAAACATTTACTCAAATAAAACTAAAACATGAACCTACCTTAGAAATTATTTAAGGATTAGGAAGGAAAGAGAAGTTATCTTCCCCCTCTCTTCATAACTTAGTAATTAATTAGGTTTCACTCACACCAAATTAAAACATGAAATAAAACCAACCCAAAATACTTAAACAACTTAATTGAAACTCTCCTCTAAGTTGAACATGTCCTTCACACTTAGAAAACTTGAACCTAAAGTCTTAAGCATGTACCACACAAAACCTTCATAGCACAAACATTAGCCTAAGTCACCACTTCTATCTTTAGGTTAGGTTGGTGCATGGTTTGATGTTATGTTTTATTTTGTGATGAATGTTTTAGATTAGATGATAGGTGTATGCTCATAGAATGAATGGTAGGACGTGCATAGTCTAATTATTCTTTTCTACAAGGGATTGTGCTTAAGAGGCTATCATCATAAATAAAAATATAAATGCTTCTTGCTTGTGCTTATACCCCTAAGCATAATCCATATGGACTTAGTCACCCATGTGTGGTGTGTGTTAAGTCCAATATACATGCTTGGGATTTGTGTGGTGATTTAACTAACCTTTGTTTTGTAGGTATTAGTTAGATTTCCTTTTCCTTTTCATGTAAAATTTATATATTTAGGATTTTGGAATGATTTGTTATGGGATTAAGATGAGCATTGTTCATAAGATCCCATCTTATGCACCATGTGAAGCTAAGAGCATCCACCTTCCAACCATCTAAAGGAGGAACCAAAAGAAAAGAAGAAGAAAAGAAGAAAAGAAGAAAGAAAAATAAAGCTTGAAGACCCCATAATAATGAATTCCTTTGATTAAATTGTAATTCAATTCATTTATAATTCAGTTGTATAAGGGGTAGAGCTACCCATATTTGATATTTTCAGATTTGTGCAGTGGTGCCCAACCACAAATGACCATTTATTCTTTTGCTTAGCTTTATAAATTATTTGATGATTTGTTTAATGTTTGCATTAAGTGGCATGATTTTCCTAGTTTCTTCCTTGCTTTATGTATGGCTTGGATGTGGATTAGGCTCTTTATGGAAAAATAAATCTTTTACCCAACTTAATAACTCAAAATAAAATTAAATAACTCATAACCTCACTTGAAGCTTAGGATTAAAATCAAGACAAAAGAATTAGCAACCTCTTAGGATGAGCATTTCTTTATAGTATCATGCACAAATGCATCTTATTTCACTCTTGATTGAGGGCTTCCACCTTTGCCGAGGAACGGGTTGACCTTTGAGGGCGTGGTGGAAACTCACCTCCTACCTTCCGATTTTAATAATCGATTTATCATGCATTAGTCATAAAACTTAGAGTCAAAATAATTGTCCAAAATGGAAATAAAATAAATTTTGAAATGCATTAGATTTAGGTCATTTGAAGCATGTCCCTTTACATGATCTAGTCTCTTTAGGGAGTGAGTTTAAGGACTTTATCTCATAATGCCTAGCTATCTTGAATAAGCATAAAGACTTGCCTACATGTATTTAAAATTGTAGGAGTTAGTTGAAGGCCACCCCCGGGCGGTTGTAAGTCCATGTTATCGGGTGGTTTGTCCTCTCTTGTGGAGGCAAACCAATTACCCATTTTTTGCCTTAGATTTAGGTTGTGCTTCCGGCCCTCATCGAAGCTCCCTAGATTTAGGTTCTGAGGTTACTTCTCCCCTTTGTGGACCATAAGCATAATTCCTCACATCATAGGCATTTCTTTAATATTATGTTATGGAATCTTAAGTCCTAAAATTCTAATAAAAAATGCAACTCAAACAAACTAAATCAATTTCCAAAAATATAAAGCCCAATTTCAGAATAGTTTGAGATGCTCGCTAAGTTTCCTAGCATGAGCATTTCCTACTTATCTTCCATTTTACCAATAATAACTTGCTCTTTTGATCAATCCCATTTGATCTTCAAAATAAAACTAATCGATTAATAGTCCTCTCTATTGAAGTCTTCAAAGACAAGATCATTTACCTTAATCGAGTTTTCCAAAGGATCCCATCCTAGGATGTAATTAACTATGGGGCTTGCCCTTGTAGAACTTAACAACTCGGTTTAAAATAAACCGCTTTACTTTCCAAGTAAAGTAAGAATCTCTACAGGCGCACCCATCATCCTTAAGAGTCCTTATTGAGGTGATTGGTTCCATTAAAGGGAAGTGACTTCCTTCGAGATATTACACTATGATGACATCCGATCACAATAAGTACATCTACGGATCTCCATGGCATCTTACTAAGACAAATTTTTATAAGGTCTCTTCTTTCTTTTCTTCTGAGATTTGACTCCTAATAGAATTTATTCACCACATATGCATATATGTATTTTGTAGAAAATGGGATTTTCTCCCATTAGATAAATGTACATACAAGTGTATAAAATTTTTAAACAAGTTCTTCATCATTGTTAACCAGAGGAGTGAGGTAAGGACCTCCTTGGGGCTACTTAAACCCTTACTGTGGAGAAAATTTAGAATACCACATAGAGTTTAGGAATTTCTTATTTAGATGATCAAATACGTCATTAAGTAATAAGCATATTATCTCAAAAGATAAATATATTTTTCTATAATGGATTCGATCATTTCAATAAAATACTCCTAGGACTAATGGGTCTTTTGTGTACCAAAGATATTTCCAACTACATGGGAATGTAGAACAAGATTTATTTTAAATTGGGTTCATGGTTTCCTATAGAGGCAAGCCCCATAGTTAATTTACATCTTAAGAAGGGTCTCTTCCTAAGAATACTCTATTAAAGAAATAAGTTATTATTTCTAAATATTTCTAAGGTGATTTTCAAAGGATTGAATTTTAGAATTTCAATTAATGGTCCAAATTAGAGAGTGATTTTGGAAGCCAATTGGGATGAAGTAGAAAATGCCTATTGATACTAGGATTCCTAGTAGACATTTCAACTATCCTATAATTGGGCTTTAAATTTGGAATTTTATTTAGATTTTGAGTTGGCATTTTCTTAGAAATCTAGGACTTAGATTCTAGCAGCACAAGACTGTAGAAATGCCTAGTATTGAAGACTTATTCTTGAACAAGATGCTTCAAAACCTAGTCTACATGTGCTTCTAACACATATTAGATACTCGACCTAGTTCTATTTTGGGAATTATCAGTCATTCCTCTCACTTGAAGGAATTAACCTATCGACTCTTACGGACTTATAACCCAGAGGGGCTACCATAACACCACCTAAGCATTTTAAATTCATGAAGCTAAGTCTCATGAATGCAAGATGGCTAAGCTATTGTATTTTTAGGAAAGTAATCTATGAACCTAAACTCACTCCCTAATCCCTAGAATCATGTAGGGTATGAAAATGCATCTAACTAATGCGTATTTTTTATATTTTATTAATTTTTACTCAAGATTTATTTTAGTCCATGGGTATGCATTTATGCCTAATGTCATGCAATTATAAATGGTTATAGGCCAAATCAATAATAGAAGGAAGGCTTCCCAAGAAGGTGTCATCCTCATAGGACAAATGCCCTTATGTGCAATGGGTGAAGTTGCCCAATTTAAAGAATGAAAATAATATGATTTCATGATTTCAAACCTTATGGTTTCTAATTAATTTTATGTTGTTCCTAAGGCTTTAATTATATGAACTTTCAAGTTGTATTTATTTTTATTTTAGTTATTTAGATTTAAGTTAGGTAGAAAATTTAGTTTTTCCTATGAGCCTGATCGTCCAGGCTTTCATTCACAAGAAAACACAACATAGAAATAAACCTATAAAAGTATGTTGATTCTATTACGCACCTAAAATAAATCAAGCCAATTTAAATTTATAGAAATAGGTCAATGTGGCCAGGTACCACCACCCCGGAAGAAAAAAAAAAGGGCAGCTGACATCTGCCCTTAAATAGCTAGACCTAGAACTACAAGTCTAGATCTGGGTTTTCCAGATCGTCTTTCTTCAGGGACATCCATCGGCTCCATAGGGGACTGCACCATCTCCTAGTAGCTCAATCCTAGACCCCATAGATCCTAACTAGTTCTAAGCTCAAATTTACATTTTAAAATTTAAAAGAAATCCTAAGTCCAAAAACATATGTTAGGAAATACAAATAACACATAATAAAAAATATGGGCTTAACATTAGTTGCTTGTCAAGCCCACCATGGACTATGTTAAGATATTTTCGACCTACAAGTAAACAATAATTGTATACTTTTTAATTATTTATTTATGACAACAATCTCTTTAACACAATCCCTTACAAAAAATAGAGTTAATTCTAGAAAGAACGCCCTACCATCCAATCTAATGGGCAAACAAGCCTAGGCATTCAATCTGAAGCAATAGACCACACAAATATGTGTAGCACAACATATCACAACATATTGCAGAGAACTATACACAGAACGATGTAACCTAAATCTAAAGTTTGTGACTTAAATGATCTAGTGTGTGTGTGAAGATATTTGTGTGGTAGGTCTTACTAAGCCTCTATTAGTTCAAGTTTGGGATTTGAGTTTTTTTTGAATTTTATCTTTGGTGGTTTTAATTCAAATGATTTAGTGATTTAGTTTCATTTTATTTTCACTTTATTTTGTTAAAGTGATGTTTAGATTTTCAAAAATGAATAATATAAAGGACTCCATTTTTGGATTGAACTCACCCTATTCAACATCCTAATTCATAAAGAATGAAATCATCATCCCAAGATGAAGATTCATTCAGGTCTAACCAAGATCCTTAAGTATCTTAATTAATTTTTGATTTCAGTTGGTTTGAATTTGGATTTGAAATGATATTTCATTTCTTTTCATTGGAAACCAAATTTGATTTACATTCTTGGTTTCAATTTAGTTTTTTGAATTATTTCATTTGATTTTATTTGAATTACATTATTTAATTTAATTTATTAATTTGATTTTATTTAAATTAGTTCATTTGGTTTACATTAATCTTTTGGATTAAGTCATGTTGATTTCATTTGATTTAGTTTAGGTTAACCTAAAGTACTTAGTTAAGGTTTGCATTCATTTCATTTGATTCATTGGAGATGTAAGGATTTATTAAGAGTTGGTGATTTAAATTTTAATATTGATTTCATTAATTATTTTCATTAGTTAAGTTTGAAATTGATTAATCCTTTGACTTATTTGAAGAATTACCTTAAGTATTTTTTTTTTTATGTTTGATTAAGATTAGTTCAATTTATTTCATGATTTAATGAATTAATGGATTTTCTTATTTATTATAGATTTAATATTGATCTAGAAATTTGGAAATTCAACAACTCCCAATAAAGATCAATTGGGTTTCAAAATTTCTGAAGGAGGGTTTCATGCCAATTTCATGTTTCCAAAGTTTTATCTTGATTATATTCATAATTGGGTATTTAAAGTTATAATTATTTTATTAAAACTTAAATTATGCCTATTTAATTTTGAAATTTATTTGAGGTTTTATTTTTCATTAATTTCTCTCTGAAATATGTTTGCAATGAGGGTTCATTTATAATTTTTGGACATTTGGTTAATTTATTATGATCTAATTAAATTCTAGTTAATTATTTGAATTATTTAATTCAACTAATTGTTTAATTAAGTCAAATTGTGATTTATTAAGTTTAACTAACTTGCCTTAAGGTTTTATTGTTCATTAGGGTTCATTAGGTTAATTTAAAGTTTTCTAATTCATCTTTATTAATTATTTCATTTTAAATTAATTTATTTGATTAAAATTGAGGTTTAGGATTTAAATTTTTATTTCCCAAAAATAAAATAAATTATGAAAATTTGCAAAATGTGCATTAACCCCAATTTCATTTCCAAAGTTTTATCAATTAAATTTATGGTTTAAGAGTAATTAAGGTTTAATTATTTTTAATTAAACCTAAATTAAGGCTACAATACCCAAAATAATTTAGGGATTTAAATTTTTGTAGATTCCTCTCATCAAGATGAATCCATAGAACCTTCATTTGAAATTTTTTTATTTATATTCACTTTTCTATGATTTTTAGAATTTCGAAGTAATTTTAGACATTTTTTAAATTCAAAAATCTTGAATTTTCTTTTTAAACCATTTATCGCTGATGTGACAGACTGTGTCACGTTTGGCATGAAATATACATTTTCAAAGTAGTTGATTTTCTCACAAATTAATCATATTTTCAATCATATTCACAAATTTAAATAAAATATACATTTAAATCATCAAAATAAAATCAAACTAAATCAAACAAAATCAAAATCCAATCCTAAGCCATGACCCAATTTTCCAAATTTTCATAAAACCCAAATTCAATTGATTTTTATGAATCAATCTATCAATAATTCACAAATATAAATGAAATCACAATCATCAATCAAAACCAAAATCAATCCAAGTCAAACCCAATGAAATAATTTGATTTTGAAATGTTCAAATGAACCAAAATCCATTTGAACCCTAATTGAATTTATATATCAATCCCAAATCCATATATAAACTCAACTAAATCAAACTCAACCCCAAATCAACCAAACTAAACCCAATTGGTCCACTTAACCTAAAGTGGGATCCCACTTTAAAATTATGGCGGTACGTGGTTTAGTGTTGGACCGTCTGTTCCAATCAATCCGTGGGTCCTAAGGGATTTAAATCGAGTGATCTGCCTAGATCTGAGTCATTGATTCCTTTCAGAAGGAATGGATGGCAGAGATTACATCTCTTACCTAGACTGCATAAACTGAGAGTCCATGGTTTTTGCTTATTTTTGGCGATCCAAGCAATGAAATCACACGATTTCAATTGTAAAATGAGCGTGAAAGGAAATCCTACCAATCTAAGCAGCTTAATCACACTTGGGATCAAGTTTCCTTCAAAAAATGATGAAAATTGAAAGTTTAATGGAAAAATGAGAGTGCTTTAATGGAGAACCTCCAATTCGGTAATCTCCATTGATGAAATCCATTCCATTAGCTTCAGAATGATGCAAGAAGCTTGTGCGCCAGAGGAAACAAGTTGTCTCCCTCCGAATTGCTCCCTAAACCAGCATGGGTTCGGTCCAAGGTGTGGCATTCTCCGCTTCGACATGAGGGGATGGGTGGAATTTCATTCGAGCTCAATTCAACCCCTAGAACATGTTGGTAACTTTAATTTGAGGTGAAATCCATTCTCTTAGATTTCACCATTGGAGGGCATTCGACCTTCATCCATTCATCATGCGTGTCAACGCTGAGAAGGTCGGGGAATGGTCGGGAACTTCATCTCTTGCCTTGGTGAATCTTTTAGAATGAAAATGGGGAGGGAATAGGCTTCCCTTCCCCACTTTCCATAGAAAATCCTATATTGAAGGATTTTGGTCGCCGAACTCCAGCCACCGATGACTTCAAGGCTGACCAAGGGGTAGGATCAACTCCCCTTGGCCTTGTGAACATGTTGGGATGCTCACATGGGAGGGAAGAAGGCTCCTTGCTTGATTTTTCTTTTGGTCGATCCTCTCTTCTCTCTTTTTTTGCTTCTTCTTCTCTTCTAATTTCCCTTGAGAGAAGCCAACTTGTCCTTGGATTTTTCTTACTTGGTTGGCCTTCACTTGAAGACAACCATCCATAAGAGGTGGGATGACTTTGCATGGGAAGAGTGGAATTTGCATTTCCCTTCTTCCCATTTTTCTTTTGGATTTTGAAATTCCATTTTTTTCTTTTATTATTTTATGATTTATGGTATAATCATCCTAGTTTGAATTGATGTATGACATGCCCAAATAAATCTCAAATTGATTTGAGATTGGGAATGAATCCATTTGACTTGTATTGGGAAATTGAAATCAAAACCAAGTAGTTGAATTCAAAGTGTTGGATTTTAATTTAAACCATTTTAATTTTGAATTCAATCATCTTGAATTGATGATTGATTGAGTTTGATTCAAATTCAATTTTGAATTGAATTTTAATTAGGTTCAAATTTTTGATGAGTTGACTTTGGCTAGGTGGGTCTCACCTAAGTCAACTAGGTTAGAATAAAACCCAAGGGATTCTTTTGGCACTAAGTATAGTGTCCTAAGCATTGAATTAGGATGTTCTTATTTGGAATTAGAACATCATAATTACTAATTTCAGATTGATATAAACCTCATCCAAAAATGAGGTCAATACTCATGTCCGAATGTTCAAGCTAGATATACCCAATATTCTTAAATACACATAGATGTACAAATGACTACAATAATGGCAAATTATGCAAAATTGTATTTCTTTCAATTGAAAGGAGATCTTCATTCATTAGCTAAATGCACATATAAGTGTATACAAGTTTTAATTGGATACTTCACCATTATTAAATCAGGAGGGTGAGGTAAAGACCTCCTTGATGCTACTTAAAGCCTTGCATCCTGAATGTCTAGACTAGATATACCCTCTATTCTTAAATACACATAAATGTACAAATGACTACAAGAATGAAAAATTATGCAAAAATTGTATTTCTTTTAATTAAATTATTTATACATGTGAGCTAAAGTTCTATCTAAATTTAAACATAGAAATACATAGGAATAAATACAAACAAATATTGTGTCATTTTCAAATGGACTATACATTTGTCAACATTCAAACTTTATGTAAATCCATGTAAACTAAAGAAAGAGAACTCCATATCACATGTTCTAAGCTATATACACATGCAAGCTTATAGATATTTATAACTATTACCACTGCAAATATTATAGTTGATTTATTCACTTTCAAAAATAAATTTTGACTTTATAGTGATAATAGCCTCACATATTATAAATTTAATTCAACACATGCAAGTTTAACATAAAGAAAATTTCATTTGATTTATTTTTTGAAAGATGAATGAATTATTCAAATGACATACAATATTTAACATGATTAGAAAGGAAATACTAAATATAAGCATATAATCTCATTCAATCAAACTAATTCCTAAGGACAATCATATTAAATAAAAGCATTTAAAGAAAATCAAAGCTTGGTAATACCATCTTTCATTTTATGTTTTGACTTGATTTAATGAAATGAGGAAAAGTTTGCTAATCCTAGTCCATTCTCATGTTTGTGGTTCAATTTAGTTTAATGAAAAAGGTAATTAGGTTGATTTTATGGGTTAATTAGATTGTAATATGAGTTAAGTCCATTAATTATCCCTTTCCTATGCCACCTTAGCATAATTATCCAAGTGATTATGAGCCAACATGATATGTGCATGATTTGGAAATAAAATCGATAATGTTCCTATGAAAATAAAAGGACTTAATGCAATTAGGTCATAATTATTGAGTTGAGCTAAAGGTTTAATTAAGTACTCTTATAACCCTCCCACACATGTAGGTTATAATTTCCTTAGAATTCTCTTAAGTTATTGAACACCTAATTCTACCCAAGACTTAAGTAATTAAGTTGGAATGATTTAGATCTTAGTTTCATTGATTAAATAATTCAATTAATTAATTAAGCCATAATTAACTTGATTAATTAAATGAACTTGAAGGAATAGTTTAAGAAGGAGGTCTCAATTTTATCTCATAGGCCCATTCACTACTGCTCAAATGATTAATTACTTAATTAATTGATTCATTAATGATCACATGATTAATTAATCATTAATTGGATTATGAGCATAATTAAGATTAATTAATTAATTTTTTTAAGTAAGCAAGCAATAAATCCCAAGAAAATTAGGGGAGTGGTCATCCCTTTAGACAATCTCAAAAGTTTGAGATTAATCCCATAGTTAATTAAAGAGTAATTAAGTCAATTAAGTTGAAAATTAAACATTAATTAAGCCTTAATTATTATTTAAAATTAATTAGAAATATTTTATTGCATCCTCCACTGAAATTCTTTAAAATGAGTATTTATTTGCATTTTTTAGATTTTTCTATAATTTATTATGATTTTTCAAAGTTTTATTTTAAATAATTTTTATAAAGTTTGTTAATTTATTTTATTAAAATGGACTATTTGAGCTTCAAAATTCAATATCTCCCAATCCAAAAGTCATTTAGGTTTGAAATTTTTATGATATGTATATTTTAAGCTCAACTTCAATCTCTAAAAGTTTCAACTCAATCTGATTTGTATTTTTAGAGTAATTAATAAATCTTTATTTCACTAAAACTTAAATTAAGTTTATAATATTTAGTGAAATTTGAAGATTTTGGATTTGTTGGATTCTCTCTAAAAATAATTTAATCCAATGAGCCCTTATTGGCAATTTTTCAGTAAGCATTTTATTTTTTATACATTTTAGAAGTTTTAGGTGATTTAATTAATTTTTAAAATAAAAAATCTTTAATTTCTTACTTAATCCAGTGAGCACCACACGATGTAGATTGGACCACACACTTCCATTTGGTAGTGGCAGATTGGGCTGCACGGTCACGTGGTGCGCGATGATTGGATGGAGCCATTCCGCATGGCAAATGAGCAAAAAATCACACGGGATGGCACGGTTTCAATTGGACAAACCAATCACATATCAGATAGTCCAAATCAAATACGGTAATCTAAGGTCTTAAATCAAAGGATCTGGCACTAAATCACGGCCGTCTATTTCCCTGAACCGAAGATCAGACGACAGCTACTTTTCCCGCATCCCGGCTGACGACAGGGACGTCTGAACACTGCACCAAGCAGACGAAAATTGTGAAAACTAAGAAAATTGACATGGAATGGGGTCCGATTGTGGTTGATTACGCACCGATTCTCACCGAAAAACTTCTATTTCACATTAGGATTGTATAAAATAAAGAATGCAAGTGATTTGAAGGAAATTCTTAAAATCGCACAAGAATCATCACAAACAAGAGATCCTACGGTCGACTGAAGTTTGATGAAATTATCTCATTGGGGATGGTTTTCAGTGGCAGTGTTGATCCGAGCATGCTCCTTGATGCAAGAGTAAGCTTTGGAATGAATGCAACCTCTTATCTCCCCTTGGAATGTTGTATTCATCAATAGCCTTCTTCTTGCCGGAATCCCCCCGGTTTTGGTGTTTTTAGCTCAAAAGAAGTAAGAAAATGGTTGTTAGTTGCTTGGGAGAAGGGGTGTAAACGAGCCGAGCTTGAGCGAGCCGAGATGTTGTTCGTGTTCGGCTCATTTATTTATTTTTTTTGTTCAAAATTGGCTCGTGTTCGAATTAGCTCATTTATAGTGTTTGTGTTCGGCTCGAAAAATTGTTCGTGTTCGTTTTAGGCTCGTGTTCGGCTCGAAATTGGCTCGATTTTATATTTTAATAATATTTATTTTTCTTAATTTTCATTTAAAAATTTTAAAAATTTTAAAAAGTAACAAAAAAATTATTTAAATAAATCTTATAGAGTAAAAAAATTAAGTAATATTGACAAAATTTGAAACTAAAAGATATACAAAATAGTGATATACAATCAAAAATTTATTTTTATAGTAAAAAATTAATACAGTAAAAAAAAGTAATATTGGCAAAAATTAAGTAAAAATTTATTTAATTGAAACTAAAAGATATACAATCAAAAATATTTATTTTTACACAAAATTGAATACAATTTAAACGCTAACTCATAATATTATAATTTACAAATTTACAACTTATAAGAATAAATTCAACCTAAAATTTACATGATCATATACAAGTAACAATTTGATTCAATAAAAGCTAACAAAATAGTGATATTACAATTTCCAAATTCCAATTTTCAATCCATAGCTTCAAGCCTTCAAGCCTTCAAGCCTTCAACCAACTTTGAATCTTCAAAATAATAATCTGCACCTCATGTAAACAAAATTAACAAGAAAATATGAAATAAATATTATGAATGGGATCAGAAAATTAAAATAAATAATCATTGATGTCGTCAATAGCTTGATGGCTATGTGAATTTAAAACTTCCAAAAAATTGACAAAATGAAAGATTAATAATAGTAAGTGTAGTGGAATACTCAAAAAATAAAATTAATATTGAATAAGCTAAAATTATAATGAGTCGGTAGGAAAAAAATGTAAAAAAACTTTGTACATAATATAGCAACAAACATAAATCACAAAAAAATTAAATTGAATGTTTGAAAATACATACAACCAACCATCAAGCTAAGTTGCATCTCATACATCTATTTAGTTTTCCATCATAGCCCATTAATATGTAATATCACAAGTGACAAGACTAAGTGTAGCATCTATTGATCTTACCATTTTAACTCTTAAGAATTAAGAATAAGCAAAGCAGGAGGCTATCATCCAAACAGGAAATAGGGGAGTACACAACAGTAGTCATCAAGCCAAGAAAGAAAAAAAAAGTTGGAGGAAACCAAAAAATAAGTAAAGACCAACACTAGTCATCAAGCCAAAATCACCCAAGAAAACCACGGGAAGGGTTGAAGTACACAACAACCATCAAACCTAACCAAGGCAAAAGAAAATCCAAAGCCGGAGGTCAAAATCGAAGCCAAGTCGTAACATCCACACCAAGCCAGAAACCAAAGCCACAGGTCAAAAGACTCAAAACCAATAGCCAGAAGTGGCAGCCAACCAGCAGCCCCCATATTAGTCACCAACAGTCCAACAGGTAATAGAAAGAGCAAAATAGCCAAAAAAAACCAGCCATCCACCCAACTCAGCCAGCCAAAAGTGTTAGCCAATCAGCAACCCCCCACATTAGTCACCAACATCCAACAGGCAATAGAAAAAGCAAAATAGCTAAAAAAAACTAGCCATATAACCAACTCAGTCAGCCGAAAGTGTCAACCAACCCAACTAGCCAACAAAGTCATCCTGTCAACCACCACATGTTACAGAATAATCTCAAACAAGGTAACCAACTATTAAGATGCCAAAAAATAGAATAATCTCAAACTGAACTACTGAAACATAAACATAATTATAGCAGCCAACAATAGTCTTTAGCCAAACTGCCAAAATTGCCATAAATCCCTTTGAAAGAAACTAAGGTAAACATCACAAATAAAAGTATCCTTCTCCATTGTTAGTCAGTACAACTATATGTCCAAATTAAATAGCACAACTATATGTCCAAATTAAATAGCACAACTGTAAGTCCAAATTAAACAACACAAATATAAGTCCAAATTAAACAGCATAAATGAAAATTATATTGGAAAGAGTAAATGCGAGATGATATATTGATGCTTAGTATCCTTCTCCATTGATAAACATTTTTTGGAAGTTTCACATAAAGATTCTCCTCCTCCATTAACTCTTGTTGAAATAAAAGTAGATCATGATAGAATGAAATTTATCAAATATATTAAATTGACTATTTTTAGTTGGAAAAGTACCAAAGGATTTTTTTTTATGTTGGGTTGAACGCCTCTGATCCAACTAGCCATACAAACAAGTGCATTGACTATTTTTGGGGATAAAGAGCTCCTGTAATCATCAAGAACTCTACCACCAGCACTAAATGCAGATTCAGATGCAATAGTGGTTATGGGAATTGTTAAAACATCCTTAGCCATTTTGGATAAAATTGGATACTTGAGAGTACTCATCTTCCACCATTCAAGAACATCAAATGAATCATTATTACACAAGTATAATCCCTCCTCCAAATAAGCTTGCAAATCAGATTTTGATGGTTGAATAGAACCAGAAGCAATAATAAAATCAGCAAATCCTAACATACAATCAAAATTTGATGAAAAAGGCACATCAACTACTAGTTGTGAAGATTCACTAGGAATTGAAGAGCTTGAAGTACTAATATCTACTGAATATTGATTGTAGATTTCCCAAATAACATCCTCAACACTCTTAATCTTAGATTCTACCTTAGAACTAGAGTATATTTTAGAAAATGTAAAAGTAATGAATTCCATTTTCAAACATGGATCAAGCACAGCAGCCACTGACATGAGTAAATTGCATTCGCTCCAGTATTTGTCAAATTTAATTTTTATAACAGTAGTCATTTTCTTGCTGAATTCATCTGATGAATTGCATTCTTCAATAAGCAATTTCTTTACATGCATGAAAGTAGGTAGAAATATAATTGTAGTTGGATACGAAGAACCTGAAATTATTTTAGTCACATTATGAAAAATAGAAAGAAATCTTCTAATCTGCTCATAATTATACCACTCAATTTCAGAAGGCAATCATTTATAGTTGGAATCTCGAGCTGCATAATGAATGAACACATTGCGGTAAATAAAAACAAATTCAAGCATTAAGTAAGTGGAGTTCCATCTTGTAGGAACATCAATGCATAATCCCTTTGAAGTGGGGATCCCTAGTTGCTTTGCCACTTCAACAAACTTATGTAACCTTGAAGGAGACTTTTTAAGGTATTTTATTATCTCCCTAATCTTATGTGTTATTTGTTGCACCTCTTTCAAACCATCTTGAACCATTATATTCAAGATGTGAGCACAACATCTAGCATGAAAGAAATGACCCTGAAAATGTAACTTTCCTCTAGACTAAAAACTAATTTTTTTAAAGTATTTGCAGCATCATCATTATTACTACCATTATCCAATGTGATAGTAGACATCGTGTCCTGCAAATTCCAATCTAATAAAAAATCACATATTGCATCACAAATAAATGTACCAGTGTGTGGAGGATTAAGCTCAATAAAGCTGATGATTTGCTTATACAGTTTCCAAGAATCATCAATATAGTGAATTGTTAAGCACATATAGCCCACTGTTTGATTTGAAGTCCAACAATCAGATGTCAAAGAAACTCTATGAATGCTCCTAAGAAATGTTTTTAATCTCTTTTTCCATTTCATATACTTTCATGCAATCACTCTTAATAGTGTTTCTACTCATAATTGGGATTCAACACCTTCAACAAAATATTAAATCACATATACTCAACAATCATAAATGGATACTCATGCACAATTATCATCTTTGCAATTATTTCTCTTATTTGAAGATGATCATAATTTTTGAGGTCATGGAATAATGGAATCTTAATTTCTGAATTGGCATCAAAAGGAATATTTTTTTTGCCTTTTGTCTGGCAATTCAACAACTTGTTTATTTTTGGCCTTGATTTTAGCACATGTCTCAAGAGTTGTATAGTTGTGCTAGTTTTGGATTTCTAGAATTTCCTACAACAACATATGCATTGTATGCAAAGAGGGTATACTATCTCCTTAAATACATAAGTGGTTTCTATAAAATACTCTCATACTAAAGACATTTTCTTTCTACCTTTCTTAGATTTAACTTCTGCACTAGTAGTCTTAGGTACATTTGCCTCTGATTCAACATGTTGTGAGGAAATAGTTAGAATTTCATTACCATATTCAGCTCCTACAACTATATCATTACCACATGATGGAGACTGAGAATGATCCACATTAGACATGATAACACACTAAAAAAAATGAAAATATGAGTTAAGACCACATACACTCTCCATACTAGGTGTTTATCATAACATGTAGGTATTTATAGGTGTTTAACAATTACAAAGAAAGAAACTCAAAACCAAATAAAGAAAGGAACTCATAACATATAGGTGTTTATCATTTTTAAATAAAGAAATAACAAATTGAAATGCATAACATATAGGTGTTTATAAATTGCCATAACATCATTAGTAGAATGACTAAGATAAGTAGTATATGTTCACTAAAATTCTTTGCATGAAAAGTATCATTGTAGAATAAAGCAACATAAACTATTAAACTCTAAACCAAAACCAAATACACAAAAGATTAAATCCCTTACATTTATTTTACTTAACACACAAAATTAATGAGGCTTAGGATGTTACACAAATAATCCGAAATGTCATTGCATTAAATAAAATAATAGTAATAAACCAATAAAATGAAGCATAAGCCAATCATTATAACATGGAGTTGCGAAATGTCATTGCACAGAATAAAGAACAATTCTCCCTTTTAATAGTTCACATTTCACACTGCTCCCTAAACCCAAATATTATAAATAAGCTAACTATGTTGCAAAGTCCACAGATGATAGATCTGAATGCCAACAGTAAAAAGTTCATTGACATGACAGATTCATAGCTCCACTATCCAATGTCCATATATAAATTGTGAACTGCACATGCCGACATAAATATAAGGTGAACTTGCCGACAGTAGTCAAGGTGATAATACAGTATTATACTGTCGGCAAGTATAATACAATCGGCATAAATATGTGAAGGTGCAACTGTAACATGCCAACATAAACCCCACAAAATAAAGCATTATAAATATTTCCAACTAGAACTTTGATGAAAAAATATAGATAAGGAGATGAAAATGCAGAGGAAACTCACAAAGGAGGAAAATCCAAAAACCCTAGCTAAACACAGTCACACACACATATGAAACTTTCAAAGGAGCCATCCCCATAAACCCTGGAAATACAATTATTGTAGTTTGCATCTTAAAACCCACAAGCTGCATAATCATTATTAGAAAAATTGAGAAAGATAACTAAAGAGACTCATCATTTGAATCCCTAAAATTAAGCAAAAGAATAAAAAGAAGTAAAGATGAAGATGTACAAATAGAGACGATCAAGACTCCGAAGGTTTTAAGATGAGAGGTAGTGCAATGGAATGACCAAAACCAAAGACTAGCGAGGTAGAGACTCAGAGTCGCAGTCGCTCTCGCACTTGAAGATATCAGTCGAGGAGATGAGAACTCAGAATTTAGTAGAGGAATAGGATATTAGGTTTACGATTCGAGCGACGGAGCTAGTGGATGTGGAACTGTAGGCTATAGGCGGCCGCGCGTGATGAGGTTTTATATCTAGGGTTAACCATTAAAATGCATATGAGTCGTTTATTATATTGTTAATGGATAAGATTCAATTATATTCAATTCTAGTTTAAAATCTTTATTGAACTTAAATTTTAATTCAAAAAATTATTATTAATTAACTAAATTAATTATATAACACAAAATATTAATAATATATTATTTATATGATTATATAAATATATTTTATATAAAATTAAAAATTTATTTAAATAAATTTAATTTTGAGCTAATTCGAGCGAACATGAACAAACAAGATATTGATCATTCTCGCTTATAAATCGAGCTTGAAATATTTGTTCGTGTGACTCGTTAGTTAACAACGAGCCAAAATGAGCTATTTAGAGAACATGAGCTATTGCGTGAAACAATGAGCTTTTGACGCTCTACTTGGGAGAGCTCTTGGAGAGTGAATAATGGCAATTCAATCACTTTAGTGCCTCTTCCTATGTGCTTAATGATGGCTAAAAATCATCATTAATGGTGATGGGGAAATGGTTGGGAGGTGATCGATTAGTAACCTTGGATTCTAGCTCCCAAGTCTTCCTTTGCTATTTTGTGGTCATTTCCACTAAGTGCAAGAGGTGTGGAGAGGATTGAATGATGAGGGATTTTGCAAGATTGTGTTTTTCCTCTCTTCTCTCTCTCCTCTCTCTCTCTCTTTCTCTCTCTTTCTCTCTCTCTTATGAATTGAGATGAAAGCACGTGTCATTTAAAGCACACTTGATAGAACTTATAGTGTGTCTCATATCATATGTATACCAAATGATATAATAATTTATATACTTAGTTCAAAACTTTTGATATTATGGTATTTATTATTATTAGATTTTGGTTATACTAAGTGAAAGTTCCCGGAAGGTACTTTCATCAAATGCGTGATAAAGTTGTCCAAAATGAAAACTTTGATTATTGATCTCTTATTTTATTCACCTCAAGTTTATTTAGAAATATTTCTTTTTATTGGAGAGGAAATTATTACAGAAAAAATAAAGAAAAAAAATATTATAACATTGTAATAACGTTACACTATATAATGTTATTCTTAACATTTTTATTAAAATGTTATTATAATAAAAATATTAATTATATAATTTATAACATAAATTAAATGAATACAAATAAATTAATTTATAACTTTAAATAATAGTTAGTAATGGCTATCAATCATAATTATGTGATTTTATATTTGGCCCTCATCTTTCACCTATAAATAGATGATAATGTGATCTTGAATGACATGAGAAAATTTGAATATTCTCTCTTCCTTTCTCTATTCATATATTTTCTTGTCATTCTCTTCATTTCATTTTTGGGCAACAAGAGACACACAATTAGTTCAAGTTTCGATCGTGTAATGCACGATCAAGATGGGGATGTGTTATATCTCATAGTAAAAAGAGAACCACAAATTGGTGCACCCAATGCTTGATCTACTCTAAGGATAGTATCATCAGCACACCTCCCTCCCAGGCAATTTCAATCTAATTACTTTTATTTTTTTTAGTTGTGTTAAATTTATTTCTTAATTGCTAATTTATTTTCTTAAAGTTCTCACAACACATACATTAATTCAAATATAACAAATATAAAAAGAACTATTTCAATACAGTCTTATATTAGTTTGATGAGATCCAATCTCAAGTTCAATTAGGTTTGATATGAGCTACACTCGTTACTCAGCCAACTACCAATAGTTGATTTAATGATTCTCCTTTAAAAAAAAAATCCTCGTATGAGAAGTTGTGTTTAGAGGGTGAATTTGTGCAAGATATCTAAGTAGCCATCTATCAAAATAAATAAATAAAAGTTAAGATTTGTTTTTGTCGCATTAGGTATTGACTTAATATTAATACATAAGTAATATAGTAAGATACATTCAACCTTATCATGTAAAAGCTTCAAAATGGGATAAATGACTTGTTAGATATTGACATAATATTCATATGTTAATCATATTGTGGAAAAATTATTAAGCGCAAATATCACACCTACTTCTACATGTGAGGCCAATGGTAGGTAGATATATCATAGATGTGCCCAAACTCAAATTAGAATATTTTCTCTAGCCCAATTGATAAGCTCACTGACCTAAGTTTGAAAGTGAGCCATATCAAAATAAGCAACAATAATTTTAAAGAAACAAATTTTAAAGAGATTGAGCATCATTGAATATAAAAACTCTAATTTTCAAGTGAATATTAATTTTTCTTTGTAAGGTAATAAGAATGGAAGATTGTTATAGTGAAGATGATGATGTAAAACACTAATTGATCATTCCCCTAACTCGAACTAAAGCATCTTTATAAATCTACATGGCTACCTCAATTCTTTTACTGTAGAAAAGAAACCAAACTTTTTGTTAGGTTTTTATAGCTTATTATGTAGAAACAAATAATAAAATAAATGTATAATTGTGGATATAAATACCACATTAATAAATATAATTATAATATTTTGGTGTGAGTTAATTAGTAATTTTTTATGTGTGAATAAAAAAAATTTCTTTACATAAAAGCATGGCATGTTATCTTTTCAACAAATGCTAACTTTGGTTCATTCGCATCACCTATCATGTAAATCTTTGCTTTCATAATCAACTGTCTTCCTCCAAAATATAAATTCTACTTTTCAAAATCAACTCTAACAAATTAATTGAGAAAATAAATCCGCTAAATCCTTAAAGTTAATAAAAATACAAATCAATTGAATAGTAGAAAATTATTAAGCTCACAAACCAATTCTACCAACCCTAAAATTGGTTTATTTATATAAAACCATCACTTAATGATAGTGGGAGGTCATTAGGTACTTAAGTGACAAAGATTATGAAATTCCTTAAGTTGAATAAAGCTAAACTTTACATTTTATTGTGTCTTTAGTGTAACAATTAAAATTTGAATAGAAATCCTAATATTAAACATGCTCATATAGGAATAGTGATTAAATGAGTGACCCTTGTACTAAAGGGACAAAATTATAAACTCATTAGACTAAAGTAAATAATATCTCAATGTTTAAGAGTTTATGTTATTTTAAAATTTTCATCATCTTTGGAATAACCTTCAAATCACCAAACAAACTCACTTGCTTCATAAGAGAGAGAGATCATTCCATTTTGTTATTTCAAAATATACTACTTTATTAATTACATAGAATACACTTGGATCTTCATCTATAAAGAGCAATTTGAGGAATAATTTGATAGTGATCTCTCTCTCTCTCTCTCTCTTAGTGAATTGTATTTTCTTCTTAACTTTTTTTTCACTTAAACCCTATAAGATTTTCCAAAACCTAGCTTGTTTAATTTGCTCTTAAATTTTGGTTTGGCTCATTTCTAAAGTAAGATCAATCTTCTTTCACTAAATAACTTTGGATCCAATTATAAGAAAAGTAATTATTTTTTTCCATTAATATTCTTATTTGTAGAAATAAAGTTTTATTAATGATATGTGGTCTTATAAAAAATATATATTATATAGACACCTATGATGCGTCATTACAAATAAGGGAACAAGTTAACATAATAACACAAACCTAAGACACTTATTTTAAAATATATAACACATACACATAGTTAACAAGACATTATACTTTATAATTCTTAAATATTAAAAATAATATATAGTAATTGCCAAAATTAAATATGCAAGAAATGTGATGACAAATTCTAACATTGTATGAATGAAAAAATAATATTATTTAAGGTTGCAAAATGATAAATAAAAAATATATGTACCTTTCATACATCATGATAGTAGGCAAAGAAAGAGTAAAAAAATAAATTTATCTTCATTTATTTATTAAATTATGCACTTAGTTATTTAGGATACATATGTCTAAAGTTTTTTATGTTTTTAAATTAAATATACAACCAGCATGTGACATATGTTCAACACTACATACTCTTATAGAATATTGTTGGTGCGTCATAAACATACATCTATTTTAACTAATGAATAAATTAACGCAGAAGGACATTACTATAAAATAATATATTTATCCATTAGCAATAAAAAATTAAGTTATTGGTATGCTACAATCTTAGAAGTAGTGTAGAGCAAATGTCTTTGATAAATAAACAACATTATAGATTCCTAAACCATCAAAATCATTGGTTCAATATGTTTTGTTCTAGGAAATAATATACAAATATTTTTCTATAGTTTTCATGAAAAAAAATTTTAGAACAAAGATTATTAATGATCTTGATGCAATTTTAGGAATCATGAGAGCATGACAATAATAAGCAAGATATTGATTAAGCTTATTATGTTTCCAGAACTAAATTCTTTTGGCCATAGACAAACATTTATCTTTTCAAACATCTAATGATGATTTGATTTTATCTATAAGAGATAGAAAGTCAAAGATTGAAGAGTTAATAAAAAAAATCAATAGTTCAAGTTAAGTGAGCATATATTGAGTTAGAGGTAATTTAATGAGGTTGATATTGAATTTAAAATAATCTTAAGCCCATTTGTGTTATGAGTTGAAGCTTTTCCAAAAAATTGTACATCATCAATATAAATCAAGTAAGAAATGCAAGAGCTACTCATTTTAATTTTTCTATATCAAGCTTCCAAAATGCTTCTTTAAAATAATTGAGAAAGCTCCTCCATAGTAATACAAAAGAGATATGAATATAAAAAAGCAAGATTACCTTAGATCAATATTAAAATGGAAATACTCCTAACAGCCTCTCTATCAGAACCAAAGAGGGGATGGAACTTATTCTCTGTGATGAGAGGATACACTATCCTAGGTACTTCCTCTGCTATAAACTGATTGGTTGCCTCTAGCTTCCTCGCTATGCTATGATGATATGATCATGCTTTCTTGTTTCGAGCGGTGGGCGACAAGACTCTACTAAGGGGGCTATCCCGAATCGGGAGCCTTCCCTTGGAAGGTGACAACAAGTGGTGCTAGCCCTACTAGGCAGCAAGGGGAACAAGGCACACTAGCGCCAAACTACTTGTTGTGGAACTCATGGCCATCCTCTTCAGTGAGAGATTCTCTAAATCAAATGGTAACTCAACATGGATGAGCGGCTTCTGATTGGTCACCATGCTTTTGCTGACTATTTTGAGGGTGGTCCCCTCACATGTGATCCTAGCCCGCTCAAAGCCTCGACAAAAATGGATGAGGTGGACGAAGTCAAACAGCAGGAGGCTAGCCCGATCCAAGGTCAAATCCATCCCAAAAGGAAATGTAAAGACATATTTCTATGCAGCCATTGAACTGAATTGCACTGAACTAGACTGTCTAAAACTGACTGAAAGTGTGTAATATTGAAAAATAAGTTTGAACCAGATTTTTGCATTGTTAATTATTGAATTTTGATTTAGAATTTGAATCCACACTCAACAACTTGAAAGTGTTAAGTGTGGCTCAAATGAATTTGGAGAGATTTTGAAATTGATTAGAAAGGATATTTTTTGAATGTAAAATTCATTTTCAACAAATTTGTATATGTTAAAAATGGGTTCAAATGTCTTTGGAGAGATTGATGCTTCCATAGGTTCATATTTGAATTTGATTTTTTGAGTTTGAGGACCCTTTATTTAACAAAATTGAGTATGTTAAAGTAAAGGGTCAATTGATTTTGATTTGTGATTTTGGAATTCAAATTTGGGTATGCTATGTAAGGTGTTTTGAAAACAATTTTCTTCTTCTTTGCTTATTTGTGAATCATGTGTGAATTTGAAAATGGAATCTTCACTTAGCAATTTTGGGTTTGCTAAATGAAGAATCCAAATGTTTTATTATTTTTGAAAAGAGGATTCTTTTACTTAGCAAATTAGGTATGCCAAATAAAGGATAAAAATGTGTTTTATTTTTGATGATTTTGAAAAGAGGATTCTTAGCAAATTTAAGTTTTTAAGGAAATCAAATGTGTTTTATTTTGAATTTTGAAAAGAGGATTCTTAGCAAATTTAAGTATGGTAAGAAAATCTAAATGTATTTTGTGTTTTGATTTTTGAAATGAGGATTCTTTACTTAGCAAATTTAGGTATCCTAAATAAAGGATCCAAATGTGTTTTGTGTTTGGATGATTTTGAAAAGAGGATTTTTAGCAAATTTAAGTATGCTAAGGAAATCCAAATGTGCTTTGTTTTGATGATTTTGAAAAGAGGTTTCTTAGTAAATTTAAGTATGCTAAGGAAATCCAAATGTATTTTATGTTTTTATTTTTGAAAAGAGGATTCTTTACTTAACAAATTTAGGTATGCTAAATAAAGGATCCAAATGTGTTTTGTGTTTGGATGATTTTGAAAAGAGGATTCTTAGCAAATTTAAGTATGCTACAGAAATTCAAATGTGTTTTATTTTGATGATTTTGAAAAGAGGATTCTTAGCAAATTTAAGTATGCTAAGAAAATCTAAATGTATTTTTTGTTTTGATTTTTGAAAAGAGTTTTCTTTACTTAGCAAATTTAGGTATGCTAAATAAAGGATCCAAATGTGTTTTGTGTTTGGATGATTTTGATTTTAAAAGTGGATCTTCACTTAGCAAATTTAGGTATGCTAAATGAAAGATCCAAATGTTGTTTGAATTTTGAATTTTAAAAAGAGGATTCTTTACTTAGAAAATTTAGGTATGCTAAATAAAGGATCCATGTGTGTTTATGATTTTGATTTTAAAAGAGGATTTTCACTTAGCAAATTTGGGTATGCTAAATGAAAGATCCAAATGTGTCATTTTGTGATTTTGATTTTGAAAAGTGGATCTTCACTTAGCAAATTTGGGTATGCCAAATGAAAGATCCAAATGTTGTTTGATTTTGAAAAGAGGATTTTCATTTAGCAAATTTGGGTAAATGAAAGATCCACATGTTGTTTGGATTTTGAAAAGATGATTGTTAATTTCGAAGAGATGATCATTGGTTTTGATTTGAAAATGAAATCTTCATTCAAGAAATTGAATGAGGATATTCATTTGTGCTTTTTGAAAACATGATTTTGAATTTTATTTTGAAAATAAAATCTTCATCAAAATAAATTGAGTGAATATGTGCATTTGTGCTTTTTAGAAAATATGACTATTGATTTTGTTTTTGAAAGTGAAATCTCTATAAAAATAAATTGAGTAAAGATGTTCATTTGTGCATTTTAGAAATTATGATTTCAAATTTTTTTTTTTGAAAGTGAAATGTCCATCAAAATAAATTGAATAAGGATGTTCATTAGTGCTTTTGGAAAAGATGATTATTGATTTTGTTTTGAAAATGAAATCCTCATTCAATTGAATGAGGAAGTTCATTTGTGCTTTTTGAAAAGAATGATTGTTTACTTTGATTTTTGAAAAGATCCTACATATAACAATCATGAAGATTATTAGATGAGGTTGATTTATGAAAAAAAATTGTGTAAACATTTTATCATGTGTATTTTGAAAAAGTGCTTTTTGGAAATTGATATTTTTATAAAGGATTTATTATTATTATTATTATTATTTGGAATGAACCTCACCTTACCATAGAAATGGTAAGAAGGAAGTCTTTGGTTATTTACTTTTTATTAAATTTTTATTTTCACCTATTCGGAAACCCAATTGGGGCTTTAAGTCCTACATAGAGTGAGGTTCTAAAACCTAAAGGATGTTGGCTAGCTTAGCTTAAGATGAAATAAACTAGCTGTCAATGGAAAAGAAGTATAGTCTTGGATTTACACAAAGTATAAACCCATAACCAATACTTAGGGACAATGATCATTAACAAAAGATAGAGAGAGGAACCCTCCCTAGCAGAGTGACCAAAAAAATCTGTGGTGAGTTTTATTATTATCTTCATCTATCTTTTGAAAAGGATAGAAGAAAAGAAAAATATAAATCGCTGCTTGTTGGGACATCACGTAGATCCATAGATTTTCTTATTAGGGTGATCAAGTACAATATTAAGGAATAGTGTACTATCTTGAGAGACAGAAGTCACTATCCAACGATGGACCTAATCACCTCAATAAGGACTCCTAATGACTATGGATCTTCGTATGTACCAGAGATTCTTCCCTACTTCATGAAAAGTAAAGGGGTTTATTTTAAATCGTTCGTTAAGTTCCCTGTAAACCCCATAGTTAATTACATCATAAAGAATGAGATTTCAAAGATAGGACTATCAATCAATTAGTTTATTTTTAGAAGATCAAGTGGGATTGATCAAAAGGAGGGATTTATTATCAAAGTCAAAGTAAGATAAGTAGTGGATGCTTATGATACTATTGACCTCATTTTTAGAATGAGCTCTCAACCCCTCTATCTTAGATTTAAGACTCTTCTTAGATACTAAGAGTTCCTTAGTAAGACACTTCTAGTGATTAGAGAACACTTAACCTAACCCTAGAGACTTAGAAGAGTTAGCCATAGGAATAGGCTATGCCTTAGGGGTGTTAGAAAATTTTTCCTTCTCTATAGCTTGAACCAAATCCTTACTCTTCTTTCAAGTCAAACTCAAATCCAAATCCTCAAACTCAAATCAACTTCAATTCCAAAACAAACCATAAATTATTTCCAATGGATTTTCTCAAATCATGAATCAATTCCAAATAATTGAATCTCATGATTAAATTCCAAATTCAAAAATCTTTCATAAGTCACTTTGATTCCATCTTATGGACTTCACCCATCAAATCCAAATCAACTCAAAGTCAAAGATTTTTTTCTCACAACCATTTATATTCTCATTCATACTCACAAATATAAAATGAAATATAAATTCAAATAACCAAAACTAAATCCAAAACTCAAGTCCAAATCTAAAATCTTTCCTAAACCCCTTTGATTTCACCTTATAGACTTAACCCAAATCAAATTCAAACCACTTCAAATTCAAAGTACTTTTTCATAACCCATTTATATCCTCATTTATATACACAAATACAAATAAAATATTAATTCAGATAGCCAAAATAAATTCAAATTTTAAATCCAAATCCAATCAAACTCCAACCTAAACTCTTTCAACATAAATCCTTGAACTCCTTCAAATCAAAGTCAAATCAATTCAAGTTCAAGAAATTTTCTCATAACCCATTTATATTCTCAGTTATATTCACAAATATAAATGAAATATAAATTCAAATATCCAAAACCAAATTCAATACTCAAACCCAAATCTACCCTAAAACTAAACTCAAGATTCAATCAATTCTTCAATCATCAAACCAAAACTAATTCAAAACTCAAGCCCAAGTCAAACTCATGTTCATCCTTTGAACTTGAAATTGTCAAATGAATCAAAACCCATTTGACTACAAATCACTTGTAAATTGGTTTATATTTCAATCATAAGTCCATATGTGAGTTCAACAGAACTTGAATCAAGCATTGATCAAGTCAATTGACCTACTTAGGCTCACTTAACTTAAAGTGACTTAAAGTATCTTTTTGAGCCAAATTCTAATCCTACCCAAATTGGATTGAAGCCCACCTAAGCCTCACATTGTGAGAAACAATCATCATGAGATGATCAATCACTCAAATTGGGTCAAACTAAGTCGTCCAAATCCAAGTCACTTAGCCAAAATGAAACCTAAACTAGCCAAAATCTACCTTAGCCCAAATTGATTGAAACCATGGATCAAAATAAATTCATGATCAATGTTTGAACTTGACCAAGTCATAATTTGAGCCTAACCTAATCCAATTGGCCACTTGACCCAAGTTGACCCAACTTGACCAAAAAAGTCAAAATGTGTCAAATCTTGATCTAAGTCAAATTGATTGCAACCAATGGGTCAAATTCATTCTAAACCAGTTATTGAACATGACCATAGCCTCAATTGGCCAACTAGACCCAACCTAGCCTAATTGACCATGAATCGAACTTGACCTAGAAGGTCAAATTGAACCAAAATCAAATCAAATCAGAATTGATTAAAACCAAAGCTTGCAACATATTTCAAATGACCAACCAAACCTAAACCAACCCATGATCCAACCAATCAATAAATGCATTGGTCAACTTGACACATTTGACCTAAATGAATCAAATGAACCAAAACCAAATATAAATCAAACCAAACTAATGATGCCAACACATTTCAGTCATATGAACTTGACCCAACCTTGGTTTGACTCAATTTGACCAATTGTCAACTTGACCAAGTTGACCCATTTTGGCCTAAATGGGTCAACATGAACCAAATGATATCAAATCAACTCCAAATTCTTTGAAATTTGGACCAAACTAATTTCAAACTAATCTAAATCGCCCAAAGTGAAATTAAAGCCAAATGACCATTTCAAAGTGGGGTAACCCATGGCTAATTCCATTTAGAATTTGATCATATCCTTTTCATGGCCGCTTGGCACCTTCTTAGTAGACCAAGTGGACACTAATGAATGTGGTGCACATGACCCAATGGATTTGGGTTAGCCAAACCCGACCACCCAATATGAAAGTCTCCACTTGGGATCACTCCTCCACTCAAATGAGCACATGGAAGCTTCACCACTCCACTCCTCTGCCAAAATCAAATCATTTGAAGCTGAAAATGGCCTAACGAACTCACTTTATGGGATCAATTTGATCAAAATGGCAAAACACCTCCCGGCCAATTGAGATCACTCATAGTCAATTGAGCTTAGGGAATTCATAGTAAGCTTCTTCAAGTTCCTCCAAGCTTCCTCAAGCACTTCCCATTTCTCCATTCTCGATTTCTTCAAGCCAAAAATGGGGAGGGGAAGGACTTCCACTTGCTCAATTCACTATAGCTCAATTCCTCCTACAAGCACCTTAGGACTCAACCAGCTCACCCAAGTCTTTAAATAAGCTTCCATTTAGAGGGAGAAGCTAGACCAAAGCCGCAAGCCTAGAGGAGGAGTTTGGCCAATTAGAGGATCTACTCAACCTCAAGCCTTCAAACCTTAAACAAGGCTTCCTACAAAGCTACCGATGGTTGGGAGCGCCAAGGATAGCCTGAGTACTATTCAAAATTGAGTTAAAGCAATTTTCTTTGGTCCTTTGTGAAGAAGTGTGACCTAAGTGAATTTGAAGATGTCTTGCTTATCTCTTCTTGATGGTGATCAATCCTTACTCAATAAGCTCAATCGAGCTATCAGGATCTAGTCGCCATCTCTCAGTAGACAAGGGGATGAATCATGGACCATCCATCCACATTTTTGGATGGATGGTCATTAAACATGTAAGATCTACTATTTAATCTAATACCACAGTTTGATCTTGAGCATCCAATCTTGATCGATGGTAAGGAAAGCGGTCACCACCAAATGTAGCGATGTGATACTTAAATAATGATCCCCCACGGGAGATGCACGGTCCACTTATGGATGGGATTAGTTATATAATTAGGCTATTCAATTATTTTCTAATCACAAAAACTTCAAAATTACATAACTAAATGTAAAAAATCATAAAAAATACAAACTCAAATGAATTTTGGAGATATTTCAGAGGGGAATAATATCAAATTAAGTTTAATTGATTTTGAATAGTAAATTTCATGTAATTTTAGTTTTATTAGGAATGTAATTATGTTAATTACCCCCTAATTATTCCATTGATTAATTTCAAACTTCTCAGGTATGTTCAATGGGATGACTTCTACCTCTCCTGATTTTCTTGGGGTTTATTAATGGTTTAATTAAGGGAATTTCTTGATTCACTCCTAATCACTATCTTAATTAATTAATGATTAATTAACCTATTAAATAGTAATAAATAAATTAATTAATTTTGATAATTATCTTAGAATAGTGAATGGACTTAGGGAATGAGATTATGATTTCTCTCCCAAATCTTTTCCCCTAAGTTTATTTCATTTGGATAAAAATCTAATTAAGGTGCAAATTAATTAAATAATTTAATCACTTTATTAAATGGCTTAATCAATTAAAGTTTTAAAATCAAAATAATATGAATTTAATAAATTCCTTCTTGGGTAGATTCTTAGGTGTTCAATAACCTGGTATTTAAGGAAATCATATCTAACCCATATGTGTGGAAGGGTTATGAAAGTACTTAAATTAAAGCTTAGCTTAATTAATCAAATGAGCCAAATGCATTACCCCTTTCTTTCTTAGGTGCATTGTTCATTTAAATTCCTTGTGATTTTATGTCATACATTTGCTCATAATTATTTAAAAGAAGTGGTGTAGTAATTAATGGGCAATGTACACCTTAACCTAAACAAAATATAAAATAAATGTAATGGTTCTAAAATTAAACTAAAACAACATACACATGGAGATGGGTTAGGATTAGCAAACTTTCTATTTCTTAAATTCAAATCAACCAAAAAAAAATCAAAATTTCCTTTAAACAATTTGATTCACTTTAAATGATCTTATTCCAAGATTGTCTTTAGGAATTAATTAAGGTAAATGAAATTATATATACATTACTTTATTTTTTTTTTTAGCATGCTAAATATGTATGACATATGAAAATCATGCATACCTTTTTGAAAAATAAAATTAAAATGAAATATTTTCTTTATGTCAAATTGCATGTTTTGAAAGTAAGAATATGAATGACTATTATTACTACTAAATCAAAATTATTTTCAAAACCTATACACCAAACATTACAAATGAAAGGTATGCTACTTATAATTTATAAGCTTGCATGTGAGTATAATATAAAGATGTGCATTATGTGATTTTTCCTTCTGTTCACTTTTAACATAGTTTTGAATAGGATTTGTAAAGTGTATAGTTCCTTTGAAAAGAAGACAACACTTGCATACATCCATTCCTATGTTATCATTTAAGAGGGACTTTCATATTTACACATGAAAATTGCATAACCAAATCAAAACTAACAAACATAAACTTTTTGCATGATTCTTTTTTCATGCATTTCTTTTTCATACATGCACATGTATTTAAAAAAAAGATATATTAGTTGACATGGATGAGGTTTTGAGTAGCCCCAACTAGGTCTTGTATCTTACATGTGTAGGAAACAATGCACTTTCTTACATCTTTAATACATGTAAATGTGCATATGAATAATAGATAAAATAACCCCTCTTTTTTACTTAACAAAATCATGCATACATGAAACATTCCAAAATTTTCCAAAACAAACATCTCTTAGCATTCATTATTGTGCTAAATATTTACATTTGCATGTATAGATATGCTTAGGATCCTTCAATATGCATGTTACACATGTTAAAGAAATAAAGTGTTATGTGTATTGTGAAGTAATTCACTTTACTTAATCTTAAAATGCTTTTCTCTTTGAATAGGTTTGTTTAGAGAAAATCTAAACTTAGAATTAAAACACATAATAAAATATTCACTAAACAAAAATCACTAATGAATCTACCTTAGAAATTACTTGGTAGGAGGAAAGAGAAGTTCTCTTCTCTTCTCTTCCATAGTAATTAATTGTGGATTCATTCAAAATCAAATCATAAAAAATATAATTAGCCAAATCAAATAAATCACATAATGAAATCAATTTGTTAAACTTTGCATACTTAGAAAATTCTAACCTTAAAGTCTAACTAAGACATACCACACAAACCTTAAATGACACACAATATTAAAGTCACCACTTCTAGTCCTATACTACTGATGCATGGTTTGATGTTTGCTTTTCTTTGATGATGTGATGTTTTAGTGGATGTTAGGGTGTATGCATGACGGAATGAAGCATCTTAGTCTAACCATTGTCTTTAGGGGATTATACTTAAGGGGTGCGTAATAAAAAATAAAATGCTTTTGTTGTGTAGGTTGCTTATAATTTAAGCATAATCCAAAAGTGGACTTGGTTACCCATGTGTGTGCTAAGTCCAATTTATTCATATACATGCTTATTGTGTGGTGTTTAGCTAATCTCTATTTAGTAGGTCTTAGTTAGATTTACTTTTCTCATTTTCATGTAATCTTATAATTAGGATTTAGAATGATTGTTACGGGGGTTTAGGATGAACATTGGTCATAAGACTATGTCTTATCTACTATGTGAAGCCTTTGGAGCTACCACCATCTAACCAACTGAAAGAAGAAAGAAAAATGAAAAAAAAAAAGAAAGAAGAAAGAAGAACAAATGAATGAAGAATGAAGACCCCCATATCATTAATTCCTTCTTGATTGTAATTAATTCATTTGTAATTCAAATTGATAGGGTAGAGTTCCTTACATTTTCCTTGATTTGTGTGAGCATACATTCAAAAGGCCTTTATTCTTTTGTGCTAGCTTTATAAATTATTTGATGTTTGTTTAGCTTGTGCATTAAGATGGCATGTTTTCATAGTTTCTTCCTTGCTTTGATGAATGGCCTAGATACAATTAGGCTCTTAGAGAAAAATAAATTTTTTATCCAGCTAATCAACTCAAAATTAAAAATTAACAACTCATCACCTCATTTAAAGCCTAATTTATTAAAGCAAAATAAAATATTTAGCAACCCCTTAGCTGGATGTTGTATATTTTCACATCATGCATAAAAAAGTATCTTATCTCGCTCTTGTTATGGAGGCTTCAAAGAACTTGGCTTGACCTTTGAGAGCCATTATGGAAATACACCTCCTTTCTTACTGATTTTGGCCCATAATCTAATTTCTTATGCATTAGGCATATGAATCCTATAAGCCTGTGTCAAATCAATAGTTCAAAATGAAAATAAAACATAACAAAATTTGTATTAGATTTAAGTCATTAATCATGCCCTACATGATCTAGTCTCTTAAGGAGCGTGTTTAAAGACTTAATCTCTTTCTAAATAAACAACAACCTAGTTATCTTGCAAAAGCATATGACTTGCCAACATGTATTTAAAGTTGTAAGAGGAGTTAGTTGGAGGTCACTCCCAGGCAATTGTAAGTCCAAACAGTCGAGTGATTTATCCTCTCTTACAGAGGTAAATCATATACTCATTTTTGCCTTAAATTTAAGTCGATCTTTGGTCCTCGCCAAAGTCCCAAGATTTAGGTTCAGAGGTTGCTTTCTTTTGTGAGCCAAGAATAAATCCTTACCTCTTGATCTTATGTCAATGAATTATAAGCCATAAATTTTTAATAAAAATTTAACTAAAATAAACAAACTACTTCAATTTTAAAAATATAAAGCCCAACCACAGGATACTTTGAGTTGCTTACTAGGTTTCTTAGTATCCTAAGCATCTCCTACTTATCTTTCTTTGGTTTCAATAATAACTCCCTCCTCTTGATCAATCCCACTAGATCTTCTAAAAATAAACCTATTGATTGATAGTCCTATCTTTGTAATCTTTGGAGATAATGATCATTTACCATAATCGAGAGTATTCCTAAGAAATCTAATTCCTTAGGATGTAATAAACTATGGGGGCTTACCTCCATAAGGAGCTTAACAAACCTGGTTTAAAATAAATCTTATTTTACTTTTCCATGAAAAAGGGAAGAATCTAGTACATATGAAGACTCATAATCCTGAGTATTTATTCAGTGATTAGGTCCATTGTAGAGTGGTGACTTTTATCTAGATAGTACACCTTCCTCAATGTCATACTCATCACCCAAATAAGAATATCTCATGGATCTATGAGTGTCCCACAGATATTTTATCTTCATCTATCTTTTCAAAAGGATAAGATGAAGATGGGATTATATATTTCATCACAGATGCTAAGAAGCCTAGTAAGCACTCCCAAAATATCTAAAATTGAAGTGATTTATTTATTTGAGTTAATATTTTATTTAGAAATCTAAGGCTTACAATTCCACAACACAAGGTCATGGAAATGCCTTGAGAGGAGGCTTCATAAAGGAAGTAGCAAACTCTGAACCTAAATCTAGGGATCTTTGACGAGAGCTAAAGCATGACCAAAATATACGTTACCCCTTGACCTAGGGGTAAAATGGTAATTTATCTTTGATTTCAATTTAAGCAGATTTAGAATAGTTTGAAATTGGGTTGTGCCAATTTTCAATGAATTTGGTATTAATTTGATATCATTTCGCTCATGTTGACCCATCTAGGTCAAAATGGCTCAACTTGGGTCAAGTTGACCAATTGGTCAAATTGGATCAAACCAAGGGTTGGGTCAAGTTCATATGACCATTTGAAAAGTGTTAGCATCAGTGATTTGGGTCAATTTAGTTTATATTTTATTTTTGTTCATTTGATTTCATTTAGGTCAAATGGGTCAAGTTGACCAATTTTACCCACTTGACCCAGTTGGGTTCGGTCATGAGTTGGTTTAGGTTTGATTGGTCATTTGAAATATTTTGCAAGCTTCGGTTTCAATCAATTTTGGTTTGGTAAAGTTTCAAGTCAATTTGACCTTTTAGGTCAAGTTGGGTTCATGATCAATTGGGCTAGGTTAGTTTGCCAATTAAGGCTTTGGTCAAGTTCAATAATTGGTTTAGAATGAATTTGACCCATTGGTTGCAATCAATTTGACTTAGATCAAGATTTGACATATTTTAACTTTTTAGGTCATGTTGGATCAATTTAAGAAAGTGGCCAATTGTTTAAGCTCAAATGATGACTTGGTCATGTTCAAGCATTGATCATGAATTGGTTTTGGTCAATGGTTTCAATCAATTCTGGCATATGGTGGATTTTTTGCTAATTTGGGTTTTATTTTGGCTAAGTGTTGACTTGGTTTGACCCAATTTGAGTAATTGATCATCTCATGATGATTGCTCACAATGTGAGGGCTTAGTTTAATCCAATTTAGGTAGGATTAGAATTTGGTTCAAAAGGGTGTTTTAGGTCACTTTGGGTCAAGTGAGCCTGGGTCAATTGACTTGATCAAGGCTTGATTCAAGTTTGGTTGAACTCACATATGGACTTATCATTGAAATATAAATCCGTTTGCAAGTGATTTGGATTCAAATGGGTTTTGATTCATTTTACAATTTTCAAGTTCAAAGGATGAACAAGGGCTTGAGTTTTTAATTTAGTTTTGGCTATTTGAATTTAAATTTAATTTTTATTTGTGAATATAAATAAGAATATAAATGGGTTATGAGAAACTTGCTTGAATTTGAATTGATTTCAATTTGATTTGAAGGAGTTCAAGGGTTTATGTTAAAAGAGTTTAAGTTGGAATTAGGTTAGATTTGGATCTAATTTTTGAATTTAGTTTTGGTTATTTGAATTTATATTTCATTTATATTTGTCAATATAAATGAGAATATAAATGGGTTGTGACAAAATATTTTGACTTTGAGTTGATTTGGATTTGATTTGGGCTAAGTCCATAAGATGAAATCAAAAGTGACTTGAGAAAGATTTTTGAATTTGCAATTCAATCATGGGTTTCAATTATTAGGAATTGATTCATGATTTGAGAAAAGTCCACCGAAATTGATTTAAGTTTTGTTTTGGAATTGAAATTGATTTGAGTTTGAGGTTGATTTGGATTTTGATTTGATTATGATTTGAGGTTTGACTTAAAAGAAAATAGTAAGGATTTGGTTCAAGCTATAGGGTAGTAACACCCCCAAGGCAAAACCTATTCATATAGCTAACTCTAGGTCTCTGTGGTTAGGTTCACCTAATCACTAAGTGTCTTAAGACTAAGGAACTCTAGTGTCATGTCTAAGATGGAGGGGTTGAGAGCTCATTCTAAAAATGAGGCCAACAGCATGCATATGACTTAATTCTAGGTATAACTACACATGCAACATATTTCTTTTAGCACACTTTAAATGAAGGATGTTATTTACCTTTTTAGAATGATCCCTCAATCCTCCATCTGGCATAGGACTTCTCTTAGACTTTAAGGGTTCCTTAGTCTTAAGACACATCTAGTGATTAGGTGGACACTCTCACCTAGCCCTAGAAGAAGAGTTAGCCATAGGAAAAGGTCATGCCTTAGGGTGTTAGGAAAATCTCCTACCCTTTAGCTTAAACCATTCCTCACTTTCCTTCTTTCAAGTCAAACTCCAAATCAATTCTATTTGATTTTCTCTAAACTCAATTCAATTCCATGACTCAATTCCATGATTGAAACCCATGATTGAAATCTATGATTGAAACTCATGATCAAAATTATCAAAAATTCTTAAGTTCAAATTTCCTATGTCCTTAATCCTTTCTTAAGGACTTAGCCAAAATCATGATTCAAACTTATTCAAAGCTTTGAGATTTTCTCATAATACATTTATATTCTCATTTATATTGTCATTTATAAATGAAATATTAATTCAATCCCATCAAATCAAATTCAAAATTCCAAATCAATTCATGAAAATTTTTTTAAGCCCCTTTAATTTTCCATTAAAGGACTTAGCCAAAATCAACTCTAAACCTTGACCAAATTACTTCAATTCCTTTTAATTTTCACAAAACTTATTTATATCCTCATTTATATGCTCATATATAAATGAAATATAAATATAAATCAATCCAATCAAAGGAAAAAATTAAATTCTAAATTTAAAATGCTTGAAATTCCCTTGAATCCCTTAATTTTCCATCAATAGATTTAACCTAAACTTTGATCAAACCATTTCAAACTCATGGGATTTTCTCAAAATCAATTTATATTCTCATTTATGTTCTCATATATAAATAAATAAATATAAATCAATCAAATCCAATCCAAAATTAAATTTTAAATTAAAATTCTCTTAAATCCTTTAAATTTCCTTTAATGGATTTATCCCAAATCATGATTAAACTCCTTCAAATTCCTGAAATTTTCTCATGATCAATTTATATTCTCATTTATATTCATATATATAAATGAAATATAAATATAAATCAATCAAAATCAATTCCAAAAATCAAACTGAAATCAATTAAAAATCAAATCTAAGCCTTTCAAGACAAAATCTTGAACTTAGCCAAATATCACTAAAATCAAGCCAACCTCTTGATTTTCTCTCAAGGTTCAATCAACTCTACAATCATGAGTTGATATATAAATCCAAACCTCAATCATTCGATCAAAACTCAAATAAAAAATCAAACCCAAGACCCCTTCATATTCTTCCTTTGAATATGAAATTTTCAAATGGATCAAAATCCATTTGACTTCAAACCACTTGTAAATGGATTCATATTTCAATCATGAGTCCATATATAAGATCAATCAACTTCAAATCAAGCTTTGACTAAGAGATTTAACCCACTTAGGCTCACTTGACCTAAAGTGACCTAAAGTACCCTTATGAGCCAACTTTTGATCCTAACCAAATTGGATTGAACCAAACTCATATATTCCTCTCATCATGATCATCATGGAATGATCAATCAATCAATTGGTCAAACAAAGTCACACCTAAGGCTTGACCAAGTCAACACTTAACCTAAAATGAAACCTAACATAGTCAAATTCCACCATAAGCCAAATTGACTAAAACCATTGATCTAAGTTCCCTCATAACCTATGTTTGAACTTGACCAAGCCAAAATTTAAGCCTAACCGAGCCCAATTGGCCCACTTGACCCAAGTTGACCCAATTTGACCTAAAGGACCAAAATGTGTTAAAACATGATCTAAGCCAAATTGATTGAAACCAATGGGTCAATACCATCCCAAATCACTTGTGGAACTTGACCAAAGCCTCAAATGGCCAACTAGACCCAACCTAGCCCAATTGACCTTGGATCCAACATGACCTAAATGGGTCATGTTAAGCCAAAATCAAACTTAACCCAAATTGAGTGAAAACAATGATACCAATCCACTCCATATGACTAACCTAACCTAAACCTACCCTTGACCTACCTAAATAGGTCAAATGGGTCAAATAGGTCAACTTGACCCATTTGACCTAAATGAGTCATATGAGCCAAAATCAAATATATACCAAATTGAACCAAACCGAAGGCACCAAAACATTTCAAATGGACATATGAACTTGACCCATCTCTTGGTTTGACCCAATTTGACCAATTGGTCAACGTGACCCAAGTTGACCCATTTTGACCTAAATGGGTCAACATGAGCCAAACCCTATCAATGGATTTCAAATCTAATGAAACTTGGCCAAACCTATTTTCCCAACATACCAAACATACCCAAGGTGAAAAAAATAGCAAAATGACCATTTTACCCCTAGTCCATAGAACAAACTTTGGCCTAACCCATAGGTATTTTGGTCATACCCTCTTCACAATCACGTGAGGCTTTCCTAAAAGCTCAAGGGGACTTAGTGATGAGTGGTGCACCCAACCTAATGGGTTTGGGTCAACCCATTTGACCCATAGACCAAACCCAACCATATAGCCTAAAATTCAATTTTCAAACTCCCTCCTAAGCTCAATTTGATGCACATGGGAGGTTGGCATTCCAGTCAAGGGATTAAACTGACCATGTGCAATGATCTAAAAGGCTAAACAACTCACTCCATATGGTCAATTTGATAAAAATGGCAACTAATAGGTTGTCCGTGTGATTTCCATAGGGTTAGATATGCTCCCCCTAATTCAAAGAAAATTCACTACACTCACACTCGATTGTGAACCCTTAACAATCACCGAGCATTCCCAAGGTCTCTAGAGAGGATTTGATTTCCTAATTCTCAAGATAAAAAGGGAGCTCAATCCAATTTCCAACTTCCTACACTTGATCTTAATACAATTCCTTCTACACACTCCTTCTAAAGACCAATTCAAACTTGCCCAAGAATCCATTTGAGTTCCCACGAAGGAGAGAGCCTCAATTGGATCAAAGCCACAAGTGAGATCAAGTGGTGTTGGTCCATAGGAAGATCCCCTCAACCCCAAGGCTTGAAACTTTTGGCTTCGCCTCCACTACAAAGCTACCTCATCGAGCTCAAACCCGGTGAGGTATGTAATTTTGACCACTTAGCTGATAGGTGTTAGTCCTTTCAAAGGAATTTTCATTGCATGAGAAATCAATGGAAAGGTTGGTAATGATGCCTAGATGGTGTGGGTTGAGTCTTGTATGATTCCATGCTAGATCGGGCTCATATCTCCCCTTGGATCATGGATGGTCTCTATTAATCCTCAGCTCAGTTGTCCATTCTTACATTTTAGATGGACATCTAAGATTATTTGGCACGTTTAAGAAATCTTTTATTTGTTTTAAACTTCGGGTGAATCCTTAGCTGTCTGATCTTTGATCGAACGACCAAGGATATAAGCATGTGTGCCACCAACCACCTTCTTAATATGATTTAAGGGGTGGCTCATGGCAGGATGCGTGTAAAGTGCACTGACTGCTGCCGCCATGCATCGCGCCATGAGCTAAGATTAAGTGGGGATTAGTTGTTTACCTAATTAATTCCTAATTAATTCCTATAACTTCTAAAATTCATAACCCATCATAGAAAAATTAAAAAAATATTAGGAAAAATGCTATGGAAAGATAATTTCATCTAGAATATTCCCAAAAATATTTTTAATGGATTTTAATTCCCCATCAATTTGGGTTTATTTTGGAATCTTAATTAGTTAATTATTCTTTAATTAATCATCAATTGATCTCAAACTTCTAGGATTTATTTTAGATGACCTATGACTCCCTAATTTCCTTGAGATTTATTGAGGGCTTAACTGGAAAATTGCTATTTCATTCTCTAATTACCCCTTTCTTGTAATTAAGGCTAATTAAGGTGTGATTAGTGATTTATCCTATGATTAAGTTTGATTAGGGTCGATCAGTAGGGTTTTATGGAATAATTTTGGGGCATTTCCCCTAAGCTATTCCCTAAACTCCCTTTTCTCTCTCTTTAATCCCCTCTAATTAAGGGTTAACTCATTAATCACCCTTAAACAATTTTCAAAATTCTAAAAAAGTTCCAACTTAATTAATCTATCTTAGGTAGATGTTTAGATGTTTAATAACTTTAAGTATAATTAAGGAAATTAAAACCCCTTTCATGAGTGTGAAGGGATGCTTTAAAAGTACTTAAGCTAAACCCCTTAGCTTAATTAACTTTTAATAGTGAGCCAAATTTTCTTAGGCCTTTTCATTATTAGGGGCATTGCAAATTTAAATTCCTTGTGGTTTTTATGTCATCTCATTGGCTCGTAATTACTTAATTAATTTTTGTAAGGTGTTGTAGGTATGAGTTAATTAAACCACTTAATGCATATCTTAACCTAATCAATGCTTAAAAATAGATTTAATTATCTTAAAATTAAATCAAAATTCAAAATACATGTGGGAATAGGTTAGGAACAGCAAACTCATCTCACTTTTTCAAAATTAAATCATACTTTAAACTAAACAAAAATCATTTTGAAATTCACTTTGATTTATTCTAAATTTTCTTCTTCTTTAAGAATGTCTTTAGGATTTAAGTAAAGTAAGTTTGTTCATATGTTTTCAATACTCTGGATCTTTCCCAACATGTTAAGTTGTATGCCATATGATTCATGCATTCATAATTTCATGTTTCAAATTTTTAAAATAAAAATTGTTTACTTTATGTCAAATGTGCATGTGTTGGCTAAAGTAAAATATGAGTGGCTATTATCACAACTAAATCCAAAATATTGTCAAAACTCAAAAATTAAATATCAAATCTAAAAGTGTGTTATTCATATTTTAATTATAAGCTTCCATGTGATGGATTATAAAAGCATGTTTAGCATAGGCTCTATTTCTTCCTCATGTTAGCATAGTTTTGAATAAGAGTTAGTAAGATGTAAGGTTAATTTGGAAAGAACCCAACACTTACTTAATCTCATACCCTATTCATCTCTATGCGATCATCTAATAAGGATTACCTATACTTGCATGAATAAATTGCATAAACAAAAAGGAATCCATTAAGTAACTTTTTCATATTCCTTCCCCCCTTTTCATTTCTTTTATATACATGTTTGTACTTAAGGAAAGTGATATATTAGTCTGGACAACCACGAGATTGTGAGGCTAGGTCTTGTACCTTACACCTCTGGTTAACATGGCATTGTACTCACTTATGCCATTTTTACTTTGATGTATGTATATAAAATTTTGGATAAGGAAAACCTTTTCTACTTAACAAAAATCATGCATATTCAACTTCTAAATTTTCTTAAATGAATTACTTAGCATGCATCATAAAGTGTGTTAACTATTCTCATTTACAGATATAGATATGCTCAGGATCCATCAATATGCATGTTATATATGTTGAGAAAGAATTGAAGTAATGTGTATTATGTGAATTTTGATTCATTTTATTTAATCTTAAAATGCCTTTCTTTTTGAATAGGTTTGTTTAGAGTTTGTCTAAACATAGGATTGATTAAAAGATGTAATCAAAATATTCAACTAAATGAAACTAAAACATGAACCTACCTTTGAAATTACTTAAGGATTAGGGAAGGAAAGAGAAGTTCTCTTCTTTCTCTCTTTATAACTTAGTAATTAATTGTAAGTTTCACTCAAACCAAATTAAAACATGAAATAAAACCAAACCAAAATATTTAAATAACTTAAATGAAACCCTCCTCTAAGTTGAACATGTCCTTCACACTTAGAAAACTTGAACCTAAAGTCATAAGCTAAGCATACCACACAAACCTTCAAAGCACGCACATTAGCCTAAGTCACCACTTCTAGCTTTAGATTAGGTCGGTGTATGGTTTGATGTTATCTTTTGTTTTGTGATGAATGTTTTAGATTGAATGTTAGGGTGTATGTTCGTAGAATGAATGGTAGGATGTGCTTAGTCTAACTATTCTTTTCTGCAAAGGATTGTGCTTAAGGGGTGATATTATAAATAAAAATATAAATGCTTCTTGCAGGTGCTTATACCCCTAAGCATAATCCATAGGCCAGGTGAACTTAGTCACCCATGTGTGGGGTGATAAGTCCAATATACATGCTTGGGATTTGTATTGTGTGATTTAACTAACCTTTATTTTGTAGGTGTTAGTTAGATTTACCTTTTCCTTTTCATGTAAAAATTTGTATATTTAGGATTTTGGAATGATTTATTATGGGGATTATGATGAGCATTGGTCATAAGATCCCATCTTATGCACCATGTAAAGCCTTGGAGCATCCACCTTCCAACCATCGAAAGGAGAAACCAAAAGAAGAAGAAGAAGAAGAAAGAAGAATAAGAAAGAAAGAAGAAAGAATAAAGAAGAATAAAGCTTGAAGACCCCCATATCAATGAATTCCTTTGCTTAAATTATAATTCAATTCATTTGTAATCCAGGTTGTACAAGCGTAGAGCTCATCTACCCATATTTGATATTTTTGGGATTGTGCGGTGGTGCCCGATAGCAAACGACCATTTAGTCTTTTTACGATTAGCTATATAAATTATTTGATGATTTATTTAGCTGTTACATTAAGTGACATGCTTTTCCTAGTTTCTTCTTTGCTTTATGAATGACCTAGATGTGGATTAGGCTCTTTAGGGAAAAATAAATCTTTTACCCAACTTAACAACTCAAAATAAAATTAAATAATTCATAACCTCACCTAAAGCTTAGGATTAATATCAAGATAAAAAATTAGCAAACCCTTAGCTGGATGAGCATTTCTTTATAATATCATGCACAAATGCATCTTATTTCACTCTTGATTGGAGGGCTTCCACCTTTGTCAGAGAACCCGACTTGACCTTTAACGTGGTGGAAACTCACCTCCTATCATCTCGTTGATTTTGGCCAATAATCTAATTTCTCATGCATTAGCATAAAAATTCTATTAGCCTGAGTCAAAATAATTATCTAAAATGGAAATAAAATTAAATTTGAGATGAATTAGATTTAGGTCAATTGAAGCATGTCCCTTTACCTGATCTAGTCTCTTTAGAGAGTGAGTTTAAGGGCATAGTCTCTTTCTAAATAATAATAGTCTAGCTATCTTGCATAAGCATAAAGGCTTACAAGTATTTAAAATTGTAGGAGGAGTTAGTGGCCACCCTGTAGTTGTAAGCTGCTATGGTTTTCTCCTCTCATATGGAGGCAAACCGATTTCCATTTTTTGCCTTAGATTTAAGTTGTGCTTCAGCCCTCACCAAAGCTACCTATTTAGCTTGGTTACTTCTCCCCTTGGGTCATAAGCATAATACCTCTTAGCATTTCCTTAATCTTGTGTTAAGGAATATTAAGTCCTAAAATTCTAATGAAAATGCACTCAAACAAATTAAATCAATTTCCAAAATGTAAAGCCCTTTGAAAAGTTTGAGATGCTGCTAGGTTTCCTAGCATCGTGAGCATTTACTTATCTTCCATTTTGGCCGATAATAACTCCCTTTTGATCAATCCCATTTCATCTTCAAAACATAAACCAATCGATTGATAGTCCTTATGTGGTATTTATTTTTGAGATATGAGACACCATGCAAATCTTAGGGGGTACTTATTGAAGTGATGAGTATGACATTAAGGAACGATGCACTATCTCAAAAGATAGAAATCACCACCCTATAATGGACCTAATCACCTAATAATGACTCCTAAGGCAAGATGGGTCTTCGAATATACCAGAGATCTTTCCCTACTTTACATGAAAAAGTAAAGTAGGATTTATTTTAAGGCACGTTCTTTAAGTTCCCTATGGAGGCATGCCCCCATAGTTAATTACATCCTAAGGAATGTGAATTCCTTAAGAATACTCTCGATTAAAGTAGACAATTAGGGTCTCCAAAGATTTCAAGGTTAAGACTATCAAGTGATTGCCTATTTTAGAAAATCAAATGAGATAGATCAAGGAGAAGACTTATTTTGGAATAAAGGGAGAAAGTAGAAATGCTCATGATACTAGGAAGCCTAGTGAGCATTCCAATCTACCCTATAGTTGGGTTTTATATTTTGAAATTGAAAAAGTTAATTATTTGAGTTGACATTTTATTTGATTGCTAGGGCTTATAATTCCACAACATAAGACTGTGAAATGCCTAAGAGGTGAGGATTTATGCTTGTAGCCCAAAAAGGGAAACAACAATCTTAGATCCTAAATCTAGGAAGCTTTTACAAGGTTGAAAGCATGACCTAAATCTAAGGTGAAAATGGGTATATGGTGTATCTCCATAAGAGAGAATAAACCACCCGATTGCTGGACTTATTACCGCCTGGAGTGGCAGCCAACAAACTCTTCCTACGCTTTAAATTCATGTAGGCAAGTCTTATGCTTTGCAAGATGGAAAGACTGTAATTTATTTAGAGTGGAAACTAAGTCCTTAAACTCACTCCCTAAGAGACTAGAGCATGAGTTGTATGAATCCATGACTTAATCTAACGTAAATGTTATCAAATTTATTCAATTCTTTTGGACTTTTTGTTTTGACACTGCTATGGAATTTTGTATGCCTAAATGCATGAGAACTTGATTATGGGCCAAATCAAGAGAGAAAGGGGTGTTCATCCATCAAAGGCTCTCACAGGTTAAGCCTTCATTCCCTGGCAAAGATGGAAGCCCCCTCTTAACAAGAGTGGAAGAATATGACATGCATGATATTACACATTCATTCATCTAGCTAAGGGGTTGCTATAAATTTTATCATCTTGATTTAATTTGTAGGCTTTATGGTGAGGCTATGAGTTATTTTAAATTTTTAATTATGAGTTGTTAATTGGGAATAAGAAAATTTAATTTCATCCTAAGATCCTACCGCATCTAGACCACACACTCAAGCATCAGCCATAAAGAAACTATGAAAAGCATGTCATTCTAATGCAATCTAAACACAACATCAAACAATTTTATAGACTACCATAAAAGAATAAAATTAGTTGATCGAGTTTCTGTACACAAAAGAGAAAAAAAAAAAATGGGTAGCACCCTTATACAACCCATATTACAAAAAAAAATACATGCTATGGGGTCTTCTTTTCTTCATTTCTTCCTTCTCTTTCTTTTGATTTGATTTGCTCCAAAGGCATCACAGGGCACCCCTGGGACTAAGCCTTCTAGCCACTGCTCATCCTAATCTCCCATAACACTAATCCTAATTCCTAATGCAAAATTACATTAAAAATAGAAAAAATAAATCTAGCTACACTTGCAAAATAAATGTTAGCTAAATACACCATACAAAACCAAGTTATATGAATAATTTGGACTTAGCACCCCACACATGGATAACCAAGCCCACCTATCCTAACATCGGTTACGCTTAGGGGCTAAGCAACCTGCACAACAAAAGCATTTATATTTTTATTACAACAGCCCCTTAAGCATAACCCTTTGTAGAAAATATGATTAGGCTAATAACGGCCTAACATCCAGTCTATGAATCATACACCCTAACATCTAGTCTAAAATATTACATCACAAAATAAAATACAACATCATACATACAACACCCTAACTTAGCACTAGAAGTGGTGACTTAGTATTTTAATGTGTGTGCTTAATGCTTGAGTGGCAAGACTTTACTAGACTTCTTTAGTTTAAGTTTCAATTTGGAGTTTAAATTTTGTTTAAATTTTACCTCTGGGTGATTTCAATTTAAATGATTTAATAATTTATTTTTTATTTTTATTTCACTTTTATTTGGTTAGAGTGATGTTTAAGTTTTCAAGAATGAAGAGTAGAATGAATTTCATTTATAGACAGAACTCATCCTATTCTACATCCTAACTCTTAAAGAGTCTAGCTAAGGTCCGTATGTATCTTAATCAGTCCATTTGAATTTGTATAATTCATTTGATTTGATTTATTTGATTTGATTTAGAATTTAGAATTTGAGTTTTTTTAAGCTTCATGTATTTAATTGATTAATTTTGGATTAAATATGTTGATTTAATTACATCTTGATAATTCAATATCCTTAATATCTAATGAAGTTTAAGTTTATTTAAATTCATGTGTTTTTGATTAATTAATTTTAGATTAGATGTTTTAATTTAATTAAATCTTGATAATTCAATATCCTTGATCTCTAATGAAGTTTAAGTTTGTTTAAATTCATGATTTATTTTAGATTAAATGTTTTGGTTTAATTAAATCTTGATAATTCAATATCCTTTTAAATTAATATCTAATTCTTTTCTTTGATTATAGTTATGTGACTTAACTTATGTTTATTTGATTTGATTATGGTTCATTCATTTGTAGTTTGATCATATTAGATTAATTGAGATTTTTATTTTGATTTTAATTGAGTTTGATTCCTTGTAATTAGGATTTTGTTTTTTAATCTCATCCATTTGTCATGTTTATCAAAGTTTGGTTTGCATTTTGATTTCATACATTGGATAGTTAATTAGTTTATCTTATTTAAGTTGGTTGAATGAGATTTGATTTGATTGCATATTAAATTGATGAGAGTCTTTCTTAATTTAATTTAATTTGATTTATTTGATTAGCTTTATTAGTGGGTTTGATTAGGTTCAATGTGTTTATTAGTTTAATTAAGAAGTGTGTTTAGCTTAATTATTAAATTAAATATGGGTTTGTTTTAATTTTTAATTTAGTTTCATATTTGTTTAGGTTGATGATGTAATTAACTTATTTAGGATTTGATTGGCATTTAATTTCTTTTTGATTATGTTCAAATTTATGTAAATTAAGCTTAAGTTTAATATGACTAATTTGATTAACAAATTAGCTTGTTTAAGAGGTGTGATCAATTATTAAATTAAGTAAAGATTTGTTTAATTTTTTTAAATTTGATTTCATATTTGTTTAGGTTAATGATGTAATTAATGACTTAATGATTTAAGTTTAAATTAAGAATTTATTAGTATTTAATTGCAATTATGTTTGATTTAAGTTTAATATGATTAATTTGATTGACTTTAATTAGTTTACTTAAGATGTGTGATCAAATTAATTAGATTAATTAAGTGTTTGATTTCAATTAATTTTATATGATTTATAAAGTAAATTTGATTTATTAAGATGGTGGATTAATTTATTAAGTTTGCATTAATTAGGTGTTTATTCAATTTGATTAGCTTAAGGGTAATTAGTTTAATTAAGAGTGTGTTTAAGTTAATTATTAAATTAAATAAAGTTTTATTTAATTCTTAATGATGTAATTAATGACTTAATGATTTAGGTTTAATTTGGGTTTTGATTAGTATTTAATTTCATTTTGATTATGTTTGATTAAGCTTAGGTTTAATATGATTAATTTGATTAACTTAATTAGCTTACTTGAGTGTGATTAATTGTTAAATTTAATTAGTGGTTTGATTTAATTTTAGAGTTAGCTTTAATGTAACTTATTTAAATTAATTTGATTAATTAAGATGATGGATTAATTCATTAAGTTTGCATTAATTAGATGTTTGACTAATTAAGTTTGAGTAAGTGTAATAAAATTTTAAAATAATTAGATTAATTATGGGTTTGTTTAATTATAGTTTAATAACATTATCTCCATCATTGTTTGATTAAAGGATTATTGTTATTACCATCATTGCCATTAAGTGAATTAATTGTTTATTTCATTTCAATTAAGTTTAATTTATGATTAGAGTTTTATTTGATTTGATTCATTTTATTATGTTTGTTTGATTTCATTAACACATTTGATTTAGTTCTTAGGTTGAAATATTTAATGGTTAATTAATTATCTTATTCCAAATGGATGTGATTTAATCATGTTAATTAAGTTTACTTTAACTTTATTTGGTTTAATTTGATTAATATCAAATGATTATGTTGACTTGGTTTGTTAATCAAATTGATTTTTAGTTTATTTAATGATTAATTAGTTTCAGTTTATTTATATTCATTAAGGAGTGTCATATGATTAAGACTTCATGCTTAGTGTAGGTTTAGTTATACTAGTTAAACCCATGTTAAAGTTTCCTAGATTTGTTGAATTTTAAGTTTGATTTAAGATTTAATCATTTAATTGAGTTTTATTGATTTAAATAGGTTTAATCATACTTAATTTAATTTTCTCTAAGAATGATATTTTTTCGATTTGAGATTTGATTAATGATTGCTTAGGTGCTACTTCATTTTTGATTTTTATCTGATATTTAAATTATTTTTAGATTATGATTTAATTAACTCCTTAATTGATTAAACTCTACTCTTAAGTGTTTATTTAGAGTTCAATAGGATTTAGAAGATCACATTATTTTCGTAAGAGTCCTAGATGTCAATTGAAGTGATTTAAGTTCATTTTGAAGATTTTTCTAAATTTTGAATTTTTATTTGATTTATTTTATTAAAATGGACAATCTAAACTTCAAAATTTAATTTCACTATCTAGAAGTCCTTTTCACTTGAAATTTCTATTGTAGCTGTGTTTTAACTTTAATTTCAATCTAAAATTTCAACTTAATATATTTTTGGTTTAATTAATGAAATTTTATTTTCACTAAAACTCAAATTAAGCTCAAAATACTTAGAGAAATTTGGGAATTTTGACTTTGTTGGATTGCTCTTGGAAAGACAAATCCAACAAACCTTTGTTTGCAATGTTTGGTTAAGTATTTTATTTTGTATCATTTTTTGAAGTTTTAGGTAATTTAAATTAATTTTTTAAATAAAAAAATTGCTCGGCCATCGGGCGGGAAAGACTAGTCAACGGTCTGGAGAGCGACCCACGATTCGCTCTAGACCATCCAATCAGAGATCAGATGGTCCAGATGAGAGCGCGTGATCTAGAGGCCGTGGATGTGCACCGAGCCATTTGATCGAACCACGGATCGGATGTCCAGATCTTATCATTGTCCAAGGCGGTGATCCACGTGGATGATATCCGACCCCGCAAACCGCTTGATGGATGAGTGGTGATGAACAAGAAAAGCAAGCTTTTAAAGGGAAAAATAGGGTTTTCTAAGTGCAAACTTGTCCAAATGGACTCATTTTTGCATCGATTAGCACCCAAAAAAAATCTAATTTTTTATTGAGATGATTAAAGTAAAAATGCAAAATTATCTAGGGGAAATTCCAAAAATTGTAAGAAAATTAACACAAAATGAGAAATCTAGCTAAAGTTTGGCAAAATTTACCTCCGAGATGGTTTTGGTGTGAAGATCCAAACAAACTCCTAGGTATGTCAGGAATCTTTGGAATGGTCTTTTACCCTTGCCTCCCTTTGGAACGTCATCTTGTATGATATTTATCGTTTCCTCGCCAAAAAAATAAATATTTGTGTTTTTAAGCTCAAAAATGGATCAAAGAGGTGGGGGATGGGTTCATTTTTGCTTTAGGGAGCTTTAGGGGGCTGAATGAGTAAGAGATCTAAAGCCTTATTTCCCTTTTATAATGGCCAAAATCCATTCTTCTTTGAACTTTGGCTCCAAATTTATTGCCATCTTGCTTGGGTGGTTAGGGATGGAAGATGGATTGATTGAGGACTTTGGATTTTTCTCCAAAGTCCTCTCTTTCCATATGATCAGCTCTTCAATGCAAATGTTGGGGAGAATTTAAGTGCATGTGATGGGGGATAATTAAATGAGGTTGGATGGAATCCTATGTGGGGGAAGATCCATGAGGGATTTAAATGGGATGGGTTAATTTTTGGCTGATTCCAAATGGGTTTGGGTTAGGTTTCATCAGCCCCAATGGGTCATGGCTTGGTTTCAAGGGATTTGGCTTAATTTGGGTCATATGGGTCATATTAGTCAAGTTGATCAATTTGACCAAAATTGGCCAAATTAGCTTGGTTATGGGTTGATTCATGTTCAATTGGCTAATTCAAGATGAATGTGGTCTTTCGTTTGAATTAATTTGGATTTAAATTGGATTTAGGCCAAATTGACTCTTTAAACCAATTTAGGCTAGGTGGTGTCAAGTTGACCAATTGGGTTCGATTGATCAAATTGGGTTTAATTATGACTTTAGTCAAGTTCAATAATCAATTTGGAATGCACTTGACCATTGGTTATAATTAATTTGGGTTAGATCATGATTTGATCAGATTTGGATCAAATGGCCAATTGGGCTTGGTTTGGCTTAATTGGTGGTCAAGTCATATTTAAATATTGATTTTGGGTTGATTCAAATCAATGGTTTCAATCAATTTGGTGTAGGATGAGTTTTGGCTAGTTTTATTTATTTGGGCTAATGATTGACTTGGTCAAATGACTAACTTGACTTGGTTTGACCAATTGATTACAATTGATCATTCTAGGGTGATCAACAATCATGGTGGAAGGTTTTGGTGAGCTTGGTTTAATCCAATTTGGGTTGGATTGGAAGTTGGCTCAAGTTGACCTAAGTGGGTCTATTGGTTTGGTTTTGGTTTGATTCGAGTTTAGTTGAACTTATATATGAGCCCTAGATTGAAATATAAATTCAAAGGCTATCAATTTGGAGTCTAAGGGATTTTGGCTCATTTGAAATTTTCAAGTCAAAAGGGCTAAGTTGGGTTTGACTTGGTTTGATTTGATTTGATGATTGTAGGTTTCATTTATATTTGGGTAGATAATTGAATGAATGATTGACTCAAGAAAATTCATTGGTTTTGACTTGATCTTGATAGAATTTGGCTAAGTCCAAAGAATTGGCTTAAAGGTTTGAATTGAGTTTGGATTTGATTTTGATATAGTTCGGTCATTTGAATTTGGATTTCATTTATATTTGTGAATATAAATGAAGGAATAATTGATTTATAAAGAGATCAATTGAGTTTGATTTGATCTAAGGTCATTTTGGCTAAGCTTATGAATGTGGTTCATATGGCTTAAGAAGGGTCTTAGGATTTTGAATTTGGGTTGAAGTCAAATTTTGAAATTAGATTTGGAATTTGAATTTTAATTTGAGATTTGGTTTGAGAATTGAATCGGGCTGATTTGAGAAAGCATATCTAGTTTGATGGGATAGTAATTTCCTTAAGCCCTAAGGCCTAATCTTATGATTAACACTTCTAAGTCTCTAGGCTTAAGATAAGTGTTCACCTAATCACTAGAACTGTCTTTTGAGTAAGGAGTTCTTAGTGTCTAGAAGAGTCCTAAGTTTAAGAAGGTGAGGTTAATAGCTCACTCTAAAATTGAGGTCAACAAAAGGACCCCCAATAAGTGTGGTGTAACTGATAAGACACACTACACATATCTACGTTGACCAGAATGATCAACAACATTCAGAAGATTGCAACAAACAACAAAAGTGATCTATACCTAGACCCAAAAGGTAGATTTATAAGTCCAAAGGGGTAGTCTACCTGCCATAAGGTAGGACTATCTGACCTAAGGGGTTTCTATTTGGTGTGCAATGACTGTACTAGGAAGATGGCATAGCAGACTTATATCTTCCAAAGTAGGGATCAGATGTTGGGGTGATATGTCGATGGTGTAACAAATCAGACCCTACCTAAGGCGACTACTGAGTGAGTGTTGTTAGGGGTCTTACCTCAACTCAAGAGTAGTCCTGATGATTAATTTGATTTATATTGATTTGATTTGAATTGATTTAATTTAATTTGGTGTGTTATGTTGTGGACCCTATTAGCATGCGATGGACCCACTGAGAAGGAGATACGTCAGCCTTGACCTGTCTTAGATTTACAAGTCCAAAGGGGTAGTCTACGAACCACAAGGTAGGATTATCTAGCCTAAGGGTTGCATTTTGGTGTGCAACGATTGTACTAGGAAGAAAGCATAGCGAACTTACATCTTCCAAAGTAGGGATAAGTCATTGGGGTAATCTGTCGATGGCACAACAGATCAATCACCTAGGGCGACTACTAAGTGAGCACTGTTGGGGGGTCTTACCTTAACTCAAGAGTAGTCCTGATGATTAATTTGATTTATATTGATTTGATTTAATTTAATTTGGTGTGTTATGTTGTGGACCTTGTTGGCATGCGATGGACTCACAGAGAAGGGGCTATGTCGGCCTCGACCTGTCTCGGATTTATAAATCTAAAGGAGTATTCTACCAGCCACAAAGTAGACTATCCGGCCTATGAGTTGCCTTTTGGTGTGTGATGACTGTACTATGAAGAAATCATAGCAGACTTACATCTTCCAAAGTAGGGATCAACACTTGGGGTGATCTTGATGGCAAATGCACCAATCCCACCTAGGTGACTATTTGAGTGAATGTCTGGACTCATATCGACTCAAGAATAGTTAAAATTAATTTTTTTAGATGAACCCCATGGCGTGATGGATCTACTAAGAAGGAGCTAATATCATCCTAGACCTATCTTAGGTTTACAAATCCAAAAGGATAGTCTACCAGCCATTAAGTAGAACTAACCAACCTAAGGGGTGCCTTTTGATTTGTAATGGTCAAGTTAAGAAGAAAGCGCGGGGACTCACATCCTCCAAAATAAGGAACCACTAGGGTGATCTGTTGCTTGTGCAACAAATTTGGTCCAACTTAGGGCTACCATCAGTTTGCAATGATCATGCTAGAAAGAATGCATAATAGACTTATATCTTTCAAAGCAAAGACGACCGTCAGGGTAACTCATTGGTGGCATAACAAGTTGAACCCGACTTAAGGGAAACTACTGAGAGAGTGCCAACCTAGGGACTTATTTCAACTCAAAGTAGTCAGATAATTCTTATAAGGAGTTTTACTGACACTACCCTAAAGATACAATGCCTGCTTGGGAAAGGGGACATTAGGGGCTTGAATTCTTAATCCACAAGCAAATTAATTTTGTTTTTTTATTTAGTTTATTTTAATGTAGACCCTGTTGGTTTGTGAGGGATCAAACTAAGAAGGAGCTTATATCGCCTCTAGACCTATCTCGCATTTAGAACAAGGGAGAATGCATCCAACAAATTCTCCAACCATGGGGTGGCTACTAGGAAAGACTGTCCAAAAAAGTAACCCGTTGTGTCTAAATGGGGTTGCAAAGGACATGATCCAAATAGAATTCTCAGGGATGGGGCCACTAAAGGCTTAATCCAACACCTTGGAGAAGATGACATGGCTAGTCATATATCAAATAGATATTTAGTGGCCAACTCAAAGAGAAAGCATGGAGACTCACATCTGCCAAGAGTGGTGTATCCACCAGGTCAGTCAGATGTTAGCATAGTGAACATCAACCAACCTAAGGTGCTCATCAATTTGTGATAATTAGCCTAGGAAGAAAGCTCGGGGACTCACATCCTCTTAAAGTGGAACTGATTGTTGGGATAGTCTATCTTGGCTCGATAGGTGTCATCTGACCTAGGGAGACTACTGAGTGAATGCCCTAACGAACTTACATCGACTCAAATGTAGTCAAGAGGAAAGGAGCCTCTAGGAGACCTAAACCTCAAATATACTCAACCTAGTTAGTACATGATGGCTAGTTCAAGAAGAAAGCATGAGGACTCACATCTCTTTAAGCAAAGTCAACATGAGATAGTTCACTAGCTGGGCAATGAAATCTACTGTACTAACAAGGTGCTCGTTGGTTTGCAATGGTCAAGTTAGGAAGAAAGCATGGGGACTCACATCCTCCAATAAGTGACCACTGGGGTGACATACTAGCGGTAGCGATAGACCGACCTAGAGCAGTAATGAGTGACACAAGAGGCTTGCTCCCACATCAAAGTAGCTTGAGACAAAAGATATATATGTTTATTTATGTTGTGAAAGGGGGAATAGGATGCTGCTTGGGCTGTCATATACCTATCCTAAACACGTCAAAGAATTGATGAAATGCTATCGCAGGGGAAATTGTGAGTCCACCAAGAAAGGATGCCGCTTGGGTTCTCTTACACCTAACTTAGTTGTACTAATCAAAATAGGATGCCTCTTGGGTTCTCTTACACCTATCTTAATAGCACGAGAGGATCATTTTGTAGTTTGTGTTTGTGTTATGGAGGGGTAGGATGCCTCTTGGGTTCTCATACACCTATCCTAAATACATCATGGTAGATTCACAAGCAAAAGATATTTCTAACACAGAAGAAATGAAATTTGATATGAAAAAAAGTTGTATTGATAATTATTTTCAAACAAGATTTATGGATAGTATTTCTTTAAGTATAGCCCATTGATTGGAAGCATCGAGCGCCTCCTTACAATTTATGAATTGATAAGATCCTCCTTGGTAGGCCTTCTCTATGGCATAAGGGCCTTCCCAAGTGGGTTCAAACTTGTCTTCTATCTTTCGACGGGAAATAATTGGTCTCCTTAGAACTAAAATAATCTCTCCTACTTGAAAAGCTCTAGGATAGACCAACATGTTATGAGTTTGAATCATCTTGGCTTTGTATAACTCGAGGTTCTAGCATGCCCATAGGCGTCTCTCTGCCAAACCTTCGAGCTCTTCCAACCGCAACTTGGCGTTCTGCTCTATTGTGAGTTTACTACACATGGCTATCCTTAGTGATGGGAGTTAGACTTCTAATGGTAGAACAACTTTGAACCCATACACTAAGGAGAAAGGGGTAGATTGAGTTGGAGTTTTGTACATGGTACGGTACGCCCACAAGGCTTCAACCAACTATTCATGCCATCATTGTTTGTTGTCATCTAATGACTTCTTTAATATTTGGATGAGAGTTTTGTTGAAGGCTTCTACTAAGCCATTTGCCTTTAGATAGTAGATGGTAAAGTGTCTTTAATCTATGCTATGTCTTCAAGTAAAGTGTTGATTTTAGTGCTCTTGAATGTAGTACCATTATCGGATATAATTCATCGAGGCAGGCCAAACCTATATACGAAATGGTTCCTGAAAATCTGGAGCACATGCTGAGCTATGACCTCTCTGAGTGGGATTGCCTCTGTCCACTTGGAAAGTAGTCATTAGCAGCTAGAATGAATCGATGACCTTTGGAAGAAGGAGGATTGATTGGACCCATAATGTCAGTACCCCAACACTTAAATGGCCATCAGGCCAATGTAGGATGTAGAATGTTGGGTGGTTGATGTAGGACCACATCGTGTACCTAACATTAGTGGCATCTCATAGCTATGTCCATGTAGTTTGTGATCACTGAAGGCTAGTAGTATTCTAGTCTCTTGATCTTAGTTTTCATCTTCGGACCGGATTGGTGTGCTCCACATAAACCTGAGTGTACCTCGGTCACCAACCTACGAGCTTCATGTTTGTCTAGATAATGTAACCATATATGATCAAAAATCAAGATAGTGCCATCCACGAGAGCATAGGAAAGGGCTCTCTACTTCACCTGGCGTGCTAGTGATTTCTCTTGAGGTAGTTTTCTATTATGTAGATAATCCATGAATGGTTTCCCCCAGTCTGACTCCTCATCCTTTTTGGCAATGGCAACCTCCCATTCAAGAGAGAATCTCTCGATCAATAAAGGATAAGACTTGTCTATTTTGGACCCTTATTGGAATGGACTCACACATGCCAACTCTTTGGCAAGTTTGGCTAATGCTACTACTACATTCTCTCCTCGAGGAATCTTGTAGATGATAACATCCGGATTTGGGCCAACAATTCTATGGTATTGTTTGACAGGCTTGTAACCTCATAAGACCCAGTGATTTGGTTGATGACTAATTGAGAATCCCCAAATATGTTGATACTCTAGACACATAGTGTAATGACTAACTCTAAACTGATAATCAAAGCCTCATATTCAGCTTCATTGTTGGTGCATGGATTGGACTGATGTTGATCTGGAGTTAAGAGAATTATTCCTACCCCTATCTTCTCTGGGATAGTAAATTATGGTTCTTCTCCTCTTTGAGAGGAAGCTACACCATCAAAGTACATCTCCCAAGCAGAAATTACTATACCCCTAAGTTCATGATTTGTTCATCGTGAGATCATTAAGCTGAGAATCAACAGGGAGTGGATGCATTGCTAAGAAATCCATAAGTGCTTGTCCTTTTATGGCACAGAGGGGTACGAATGTTATATCAAACTAAGACAAAGTCATGGACCAACGCACTAACTGTCCAGATAAGGTCGGCCATGTCATGAGACATTATAGTGGATTGACTCTAGAGATCAAGTTCACCTTATGAGAAAGCATGTAATGTCGTAACTTTTGGGATGCAAAGATTAAAGCTAGGCAGTGCTTTTTAATAGGTGGATAGTTTGCCTCAGCAGGGATTAGATGACGATTGAAATAATAGAGAGTATTCTCCTTCCCTTCTTCATTGGTTTGAGCCAACAAAGCGCCAAGGGAGTCATATAATGCAGCAGAATATAAAGCAGCTTGCCCGGAATAGCGGTGCTAGAATTGGCGACATCATTAGATATTGCTTGATGTCTTCAAAAGCATGCTGGCACTTATCTTCCCATTTGAACATGGCATCCCATCTTCCTGATAGGCTGGATATGAAGCATCTTAAATACGTCAACCTTGAATGATCTTAGTTGTTATAGGCTGGGGTAGCATTTAATATCTCTTTGATCTTTTCGATCAATTTCTATTCCCATGTCTAATAACAAACCCAAGGAATTTTTTTGAAGCTACTCTAAATGCACACTTCAGGGGGTTCATTTTGAGATTGTATTATCTTAACTGTTCAAAAACTACTCACAAGTCAAAGAGATGGTCTTTCTTTTCTTTGCTTTTAATAATGATACCATCGATGTAGCATTCAACTTGATGATGAATGAGTTCATTGAAGATTTGAGTCATGGCCTGCTGGTATGTAGCACTAGCATTTTTGAGGCAGAAGGGCATGACCTTATAATAATATATTCTAATCAGGGTTTGAAAGGTAGTGTTTCTTTCATCCTCTAGGCCCATTTTAATTTGGTTGTAAGATGACCCATCCATATAGGAGAATACTGCATGAGATGAGGCGATGTCCACCATTAATTCTAGTATAGGAAGTGAAAATTCATCCTTATGACATGCCTTATTTAGATCCATAAAATTGACGCATATGTGAATTTGGCCATTTTTCTTAACTAGGATGACACCGCCAACTGTAGGATATTTTTCTTCCAATAAATCCAAAGATATCGCTTTCTTGATTTCGAGTGACCTAATTGTTAATGTCTAATCGTATGCGTCTAGGAGCCTACTTGATAGGGTTAGCATTAGGTTCTATAGCTAGTTTATGGATTGCTATGTCAGGAGATAGACTGGGCATTTCTTTGTAACACCATGCAAAGCAATCCTTATACTCAGCCAATATATTCACTAAATCATTGGTTTCTTTTTCATTCAATAGAGAACTGATGTATGTTGGGTGTGGATTGTCTTCTGTTTCCAAGTTGATTTCTTTAAGTTCATCAATGGTTGATCTGATCTCTTCTTTGAACTCTGGTGGTGCATCTCTAATTTCAGACTCATTTGGATCATTTGAAGTTTCTAAGCATATTTCCCCATAAGAGTTAGCATGATTTAAGAAGAACCTATAAGATGCCAAATGATTTATGATGACTAGGAAATGGTTGTCATCGTCGACTGGACCCACTATGCCGGTCTTGATTGAGGATGTCTACTTTGATTGCCCCATAGCCTTTCAAAGTACTCTGACCTGTGTTTAGACCAAGTATGTGGGATTAATCCCTTCTTTGCTAAATTATGAACACAAGGGGAGTACCAATCAAAAGGTAATTCTATTAAATCTTTATAAATCATCCTTTCTATATCTTCCGACTTGAGGATGATGCTCCCAATAAAATTCTCTTTGGCTTGACATCTATGGATGATTTGGGGGCCTCCTTAACTACTAAACCTTCAACTTTTTGGGAAGAAAGTAAGGTTAGAGCTAAACTTTCCAACTGCTGACTAACTGTTCTACCTAATAATGATTTAGAAACACTCATGCTTTGCTTGGAGGCCTGATCTTCATAACTGTCTAGCTTGAATGTCACCTTCAAAGGGTCCCACTAAGAGGGGTTGGTTGGTGTGCTAACCACGTGAGACTCATCCTTCGAACTAGACTCTAAGTCTATGTGGATAGCGGGGGTACTTCTGTGAGCTGAAACATAGCTCCTACTAGTTGGCCATCAGCAAGGAGGTCTTCCACCTCTAGAACTGCCTCTGAATTTACCTCTTCCTCTATATGGTGGGGGTCAAGTCATCCTACCCATTTGTTCATATGGAGGAACAAATTGTGGGATGTAACATCCGACTCTACCTCTTCCTCGGTTTGATTCTCGCTCACTTGTATTTTCATTTTCTCTTTTTTTTTTTTCTTTTTCTTTTCTTCTTTTTCTTTTATTTCTTTTCTTTTATTTTTGAACATTCACCAAGCTCGCAAGAATAAACTTTTTGATTTGGAGGAAGATAGTAGGTTGCATCCTCATATATTTTAATCTCTAAGAGAATTTCAAGTCTTTGACATAATCGATTCTAATTTTTCTAAATTTGATGCACTGGTGCAAAAAAGATGGAACTATGTTATTTGCATGTATCCAAGGCCTACCGAAAGCAAAGCAAAGGAAAGATGTACATAAAAAAAGTAAAGTAGGTTTTATTTTTAATCGGGTTCATTAAGTTCTCAACAAAGGCAAGTCCCTATAGTTATTTACATCCTAAAGAATCAGATCCCTTAGAAATACTCTCAATTAATGCAAATGATCATTGTATCTAAAGATTTCAATAGGGTAGGACTATCAATCAATTAGTTTATTTTAGAAGATCAAATGGGATTGATCAAAGAGAGAGTTATTATCAAAGCCAAATAAATATAAGTAAGAGATGCTCATGATGCTAGAAAACCTAGTGAGCATCTCAAACTATCCTATGGTTGGGCTTTATATTTTTAAAATTGATTTAATTTGTTTGAGTTGAATTTTTCATTTAGAAAAGGACTTATGATTCCATAACAGAAGATTAAGAAAATTCCTAAGAGGTGAGGATTTATGCTTATGGTCCACAAAGGGGAGAAGCAACCTCAGAACCTAAATCTAGGGAGCTTTGGCGAGGGTCAAAAGCACAACCTAAATCTAAGGCAAAAATGAGTATTTGGTTTGCCTCCACAAGAGAGGACAAACCACCATACTGCTTGGACTTACAACCACCTGGGGGTGGCCACCAACTAACTCCTCTTATGGTTTTAAATTTATGTAGGCAAGTCATATGCTTTACGTAAGATAGCTAGGCTATTATTTATTTAGAAAGAGACTAAGTTCTTAAAATCACTCCTTAAAGAGACTAGATCACTTAAAGGTATGCTTCAAATGACCTAAATCTAATGCAAATCATATTACAATTTATTTTTATTTTTAGACAATCATTTTGACTCAGTCTAATAGGATTCATATGTCTAATGCATGAGAAATGAGATTATTAACCAAAATCAGTGAGATGGGAGGAGGAGTGTTTCCATCATGGCACTCAAAGGTCAAGTCAAGTTTCTCTAGCAAAGGTGGAAGCCCTCCAATCAAGAGTGAAAATAATATGCATTTGTGCATGATGTTATAAAAAATAATAATCATCCAGCTAAGGGGTTGCTAATTCTTTTATCTTGATTTTAGTAATCTTTAGGTGAGGTTATGAGTTCTTTATTTTAATTTTAAATTGTTAAATTTAGTAGAAAATTTATTTTTTCCCAAAGAGCCTAATCCACATCCAGGCCATACATAAAGCAAGGAAGAAACTAGGAAAAGGATTCCACTTAATGCACAAGCTAAACAAATCATCAATCAATTTATAAAGATAATGCAAAAGAATAAGAGGCAATTTATGGTTGGGCACCACCGCAAGCCCAAATAATAAATTGGGTAGCTCCACCCTTGTACAACCTAGATTACAAATGAATTAAATACAGTTAAGCAAGGAATTGATTGTTTTAGGGGTCTTCAAGCTCATTTCTTCATTCTTCTTTTCTTCTTTCTTCTTCTTTCTTCTTTCTTCTTCTTGTCTCTTTGAATGGTTGGAAGGTGGTTGCTCCAAAGGTTTCATATGGTACATAAGATGTAATCTTATGAACAATGCTCATCCTAATCCCCATAACAATCATTCCAAAATTCTAATTGTAAAAATTACATGAAAAAGGAAGAGTAAATCTAGCTAACACCTACAAAATAGATATTGGCTAAATAAACCACACAAATCCCAAGCATTTATATTGGACTTATCACCCCACACATGGGTGACTAAGTCCACCTGGCCTATTGGATTATGCTTAGGAGGATAAGCACTTGCACGAAAAGAATTTATATTTTTATCTATTACAGTGCCCCTTAAGCATAATCCCCTGCGGAAAATGATGATTAGACTAAATCATCCTATCATTCATTCTACGCACATACATCCTAACATCTAGACTAAAACATATATCACAAAATAAGAGCAAACATCAAACCATGCATCGCCCTAATCTAAAGAAGTGGTGACTTAAATGTGCGTGCTTTAGAGGTTTGTGTGGTACACTTAGCTATGGTTTTAAGTTAGAATTTTATAGGTGTGAAGAATGTTAAACATAGAGGAGGGTTTCATTTAAGTGGTTTAATTTTTTTGGGTTGGTTTTATTTTATGTTTTGATTGGGTTCAAGTGAATCCTACAATTAATTACTAAGTTATAAAAAGAGAGAAAGAGAAGAGAACTTCTCTTTCCTTCCCTAACCTAAGTAATTTCTAAAGTGGATTCATGTTTTAGTTTTATTTAGTGAATGTTTTATTACGTGTTTTAATTAATCCTAAGTTTAGATGAATTGTAAACAAACCTATCCAAAATGAAAGGCATTTTAAGATTAAGTAAAGTGAACTAAATTCACAAAACATACATCACTTCATTTCTTTCCCAATATGTATAACATGCATATGAATGAGTCTTAAACATATCTATACATACCAAATGGGAATGTTTAAGACACTTTATGATGCATGCTAAGTAGTTCCTTTAAGAAAATTTGAATGTTTATGATGCATGATTTTCATTAAGTAGCAGAGGGGTTTCTTATCCAATTTTCACATGCACATATGAATGTATGAAAGGAATAAGTGAGTATGATGCCATTGTTAACTAGGGGTGTGAGGTACAAGGCCCACATATGGCTACTTAAATCCTCATAGCCCCTGGGTTTTCTAGACTAATATATCACTTTCCTTAAATACAAACATGTGTACAAAAGAAATGAATGGAAAAGAAAGAATGCAGAAGTTTGTATGAGTTGATTTATTTTTGTTTATGCAATTTATATGTGCAAGTGTAAGTATCCTTCTTAAGTAATAGCATAGAATGAATGAGATGGAATTAGGCAAGTGTTAGGATCTTTTCAAATGAACTATACACTTTGCCAAATCCTATTCAAAACTATACCAAAAGAGAGGAGAAGAAAATTACATAAGCACATCCTTATATTTTACTCACATGCATGCTTATAAGTAAGATATAAGTAACACACTTTTTAGTTTTGATAATTGATTCATATATTTTGAAAATAATTTGGATTTAATAGTGATAATAGCCACTCATATTTTTTTACTTTAGCCAAAACATACAATTTGACATAAAGGAAACATTTTCATTTTAAAATTGATTTTTGAAAAGCATGAATGTATGAAATCATATGGCACACACATTTAGCATATATAGGAAAAAACTAAAGTAATGAAAGTATGTTAACACATTCACCTTAATTAATTCCTAAAGATAATCTTATGAAATAAGAAAGCTTAAAGCAAATCAAAGTTTGTTAGAAGCAATTTTATTTGATTTTAAGTTTGATTTAATTTGGAAAATGTGAGGTGAGTTTGATGTTCTTAACCCATTCCCACATGTGTTTGATATTTTTGTTCAATTTATAGGTGATTAGATTCATTTTATATTTTGAATAGGTCAAGGCATGAATTAAGCATATTACCCTTACTTATACCACCTTAGCATAGTTAATCAAATAATTATGAGCCAATGAGATGACAAACTTCACAAGGAATTTAAACTTGCAATGCACCTAGGAAGGAAAAGGCCTAATGCAATTTAGCTCATGATTAATGATTAATTAAGCTAAGTGATTTAACTTAAGTAATTTCAAAGCACCCCTCACACATATGAGTTGAATCTTGATTTCCTTAATTATACTTAGGCTCTTGAACACCAAGAATCTACCCAAGAAGAATTAATTGAGTTCTGGAAAGTTTTAGAATTTTGTGAAATTAATTTAGAGATAATTAGTGAACTAACCCTTAGTTATGGATGGATTAAGGAAGAAAAAGGGGGTGGGTTTAAGGAATAGCTTAGGGAAAATGCCCCAAAATTATTTTCTAAACCTCCTATTCATTTAAATAAACCTTAATCAACTAAATTAGAGTGTTAAACCACTAATTACAACCTTAATTAACCTTACTACATTAAGGAGTAATTAAGGAATGAACTAGAAATTCTCCTAATTAAGCCACCAATAAATCCCAAGAAACTTAGGGGAGATAGAAGTTATCCCTCTAATTATAACCAAGAAGTTTGAGATTAATCAATGGATTAATTAGAGAGTAATTAGCAAATTAACATTTCCAATAAAACCCAAATTCAGAGAAAATAACTATTCAAAATTAATTAAAATAAATTTTAGAATAATCTATGTTCAATTATCTTTCTAATGCAATTTATTTCATATTTATTTAATTTTCTATGTTAAGATATGAATTTTAGAAGCTTAGGTGATTAATTAGAATTATTTAAATGCCTAATTAAATCCTTAATCGGATGCCAACATGTATTGACGGGCATGCACTTTACATGCATTGCCATCCGATTGTAATTTAAAACATGACACAAGATTGCATTATGGCGCTATGCTTTCTCACCGCTTGATCAAGGATCGCATAGATAAAAGCCAAAGATTAGAGGATTAAATAAATATATATCGTATGATTTAATCTCGGCTGTCCATCCAAAATGTGTGGATGGATGGCCAAAGATCCATCTTTGTTCTCCCTTATGAACAATGGAGGTCGTCCCTATTCAAGGAGATGATTCAAGCTCTATTGAGCTCGGATTGATCCCAAATTTTACCCACACCATCAACATGCATAGAAGATTACATCTAATGGTAAAGATCCTATGAGATTAACATTTCTTTCACAAAGCTCCACACTACTTTGTGTTTAATGCTCAGAAAATGGCTAACCTCATTGGAAGTGATTGTCAGCGCTTGATTCTTTTGGAGAAGCTTCGTCTGGTTGGGATGAAACATTGCTTAGAGTTTGAGGCTTAAAAACTTAATGGATTCCTCTAGAGGCCAACTCCTCCTTAGCTTTAGCTGACTTTTGTGGCACTCCTCCTCCTTGAAGCTTGGGAAAGAGTATGGTTGCACTCAACTTGGTCCTTTGATGCTTGAAGATGGAATTGAGTGAGTTTGAGTGTGGAGAAAGTTGGAAATTCAATCGAGCTCCTCTATTTTTATTTAAGAAAAATTGAGAAGATGGAAATTGGATCTCCCTCTAGGAAGCTTAGGATCACTGGAAAATGGCTCCTATGACTCCCTCTCACTCAATCGACAATGGCTCTATGAAGATTCAAATGAATTAAGGGGAGTATATCCCCCCTTTGGCAATCAGATGACCGAGCATAAGCTTTCTATTTTAATCCAATTGCCTTGATTCAGTGGGTTGTTTGAGTTGTTAGGACTATCCTTGAGTTCATTTTAGGCTAAGGAGTGGAGTGATGAACTCCCCATGTGCTCCATTTGAGTGTAAGGAAGATTTCCATGTGGCCATTTGCATGCACATGGTCGGGCTTGGCCATTGGGTCAAGTTGGGCTGACCCAAACTCATTTGGTTGGGTGCACCACCCTTCCTAGTGTTCACTTGACCTATTAGAGAGTATTAAGTAGGTATGAAGAATATTTGACTAAATTCCAAATAGAATTGGCCAAAATTTACTCTATGTCCTATGAGTAAAATGGTCATTTGGCTAATTTTTAAATTTGGGTATGTTTAGTATTTTGATAAAATAGGTTTGGCCAAGTTTCATTGGATTTGGAGTTCATTTGGTATGGTTTGATTCATGTTGACCCATTTAGGTCAAAATGGGTCAACTTAAGTTGACCAATTGGTCAAAATGGGTCAAACTAAGGTTGGTTCAAGTTCATATGACCATTTGAAATATTTTGGTGGCTTTCGCTTTGATTCAAATTGGTATAGGTTTGAGTTTGGTTCATATGACTTCATTTAGGTCAAATGGGTCAAGTTGACTAATTTGACCCATTGACCTATTTGAGCTAGGGTAGTAGGTTTAGGTTTGGTTAGTCAGTATGAAGTGGATTGGTATCTTTATTT